>OU896723.1:4986916-5087914 GCA_918026855.4 Phaedon cochleariae
TATGCAAAAAACTGATTTTGATCATTTCCATGTCTCCTCCGTAACTTCTTCATTTATGAAAATATTCAAATAGGAATTTCACATTCTAATGGCAGTTTTTCGAAGTGATTTCGAAAAAAATATGAAATTTATATCAACTCTTCTAGAATTTGAGATATCAGCACCAACTTTAGTTTTTCAAATGTAGGTCATAGCTCACTATGACTAAGTTACAAATAACTTTGTTTTCTCTTACAGATGATATGTCGCAGTTATAGTTTTGTGTTGATAACAACGGAGCTATCGTCATTTATACAAAAACAAAATATTATTTGGAAGCCGCCATCTTGAATTCATAAATTTTAACAAAAAAATCATGATCCTCGACCTCAAAACCCGCACTTACCAATCTTGAATGGAATCGGACCAAATCTTGTCCGCCATCTTGGAGCAGTCATTTTTTTTAATATCAACAAAAATTCCATAACTCCGATTAACTTGAAATTTGGCAGGTGTTCATAATTTCGATGACAATACATTATGGAATTTTTGTTGAAATTTAAAAAAATGACTGCTCCAAGATGGCGGACAAGATTTGATCCGATTCCATTCAAAATTGGTAAGTGGGGGTTTTTGACGTCGAGGATCATGATTTTTTTGTTAAAATTTATGAATTCAAGATGGCGGCTTCAAAAGAATTTTTTGTTTTTGTATAAATGACGATAGCTCCGTTGTTACATGTTGTTGTTATCAACACAAAACTATAACTGCGACATATCATCTGTGAGAGGAAAAAAATTATTTGTAACAAGTCATAGTGAGGTATGACCTACATTTGAAAAACTAAAGTTGGTGCTGATATCTCAAATTCTAGAAGAGTTGGTATAAATTTCATATTTTTTTCGAAATCATTTTGAAAAACTGCTATAAGAATGTGAAATTCCTATTTGAATATTTTCATAAATAAAGAAGTTACGGAGGAGACATGAAAATGATCAAAATCTGTTTTTTGCGTATAAAACAAAATCGAATAGATTTTTTCACATTATAGTTGGCCTTAACAAACTCCACATTTGGTGTCATTTAACCGACCTCGTATCGTATCTCTCACCTTTAAAAAGATACCCATGGGGAGCATGGTAAGTGGGACACACTGTATTCCTTTTCATACCTGTGACGGGATTTTGATGGTAGTAGATCCAAGTTTGCAGTTCTAGTCGCTTCCAGAACTCAGTGCGGAAAAGTAACTCATTCAACAATGAAATGAGTAAAAAAAATATAAAACCTGGCAATAGGGTGACACAGGGTATCGGGCAACCCCTGTAACTTCTGCATTCGTCAACGGATTTTTCTGAAATTCGGTACAGTTATATAAGCAATCATTTCGGATTTGATCACATTACAATCCAATATGGCGGACTTCCGGTATTTTCGGAAATGCCAGCAACTTTGTTTTTTCAAATGAAACACCCTGTATATTTTTACATATCCAAGTTCAACAGGTCGAAACAAGTGCAATATTTATTTCAAATGTCATTTTTTCGAAAAAATTTAAATTAAAACTGTTTTTTCATTTTACCTCGTGGATAAATGAGATGTGGTCAAGACTAGTCACAATGAGTCACACATAACAGAAGATCATAATTTTTTCTGAAAAATTATTTTTTGTGTTACTTATCCAGGAATCAATAAAGTCACATCACTTTTTGATCAAAAATCAATTTTTTTCAAATGGAACCCCTATGGGCCACCTACCCGTCTATCTAAAACATACATTAAGGAACAAGATGACATATCATTTTTGTTTTTCGGTGCAGTAACAAATTGTATACATTCAAAAATCAACAACTAGTTTATGAATTTCCTTGCAGTTAGAATAATTTTTCAACTAGGTGAGCTGTGGAATAAATGACATTAGACATCAACATTGCACTTGTTTTGACCTGTTAAACTTGAATATGTTAAAATACACAGGGTGTTCCATTTGAAAAAACAAAATTGCTGGCATTTCCAGAGAAACCGGAAGTCCGCCATATTGGATTGTAATGTGATCAAATCCGAAATAGTTGCTTATATAACTGTACCGAATTTCAGAAAAATCCGTTGACGAATGAAGAAGTTACAGGGGTGGCCCGATAACCTGTGTCACCCGGTATACCTACTCAACAAATCCAAAACCCCTCTCAATGGATATTTAGTGTGTGAGATCCTCCCAGAAAAGAGGAGATTGGTGGTTGCAACCCCGAATAGCTATTATTTGGTCTACCGAATCGTCACTAATTTTTTTTGTCGTCGACAGTTCTTCAAACCGGCCTTCCCAGTGAACGTGCGCCTCCTGCAAGATTCTAGCGGCAGAGCTTCCGGCGAGGCGGACGTCGAATTCGCGTCGCACGAGGACGCCGTCCGGGCCATGAGCAAAGACAAGGGCCACATGCACCACAGGTAAGACGAGACTGGTACTTTTTTTTCTAACACGAATTGAGCTTTGGGTAAACAAGAAAGGAACGAAAAAATATACAGTTTGTCTGGAAAAGTTGGCAACAGATAGACAACTTTTTTATTATTGATTTTAGGAAAAGAGTTATTCTTCTTAACACGTTGACTGCCGCAGTACATAAAAACTTTTGGCCCCCCTGGGCCATTTTTTTATTATGATGGATTATGATTAAAAATATTGTACTTCCTCAGGAAATATGTGACATATGTGAAAAAAACATATATTTCTGATTTTATACAAGTATTTTCTGAAGACATGATATATGTGCCTCGTTGCCCTAGCATATGTATTTTGTAGTATCGGGCCGTGAGGTACGAATGCTGTACCTTCGAATGTGTGTGGTTTGTTACGAGAAACTGGCACAACAAGAAGGAACAAACGTAGCTCAGCGCAAAACTCCTAGGTCTATGTAATAATGTACTGCTTGTCAAAGAAATTTCTGCGTAACATGTTTTTTCCAACACCACAAGACGACATTGTTATAAAGAAAGTTGTCATTTATGAAAGTTTGGCAGCCCAATGAAAAATTTTCGTATTCTTTTTTCATTATTTTTGCATTTTTTCAGAAGAACCTGATCATTTTTCATAAGCACTTATTGCATAAGTAAGATATTCATGTATTTTTTGCTAAATAATACAGGGTGTTTCACAGGTAAAGGGAAATATTTCAATGGTAGATAGGGGTCACCAAGGTGGATCTGAAAATACCATATTTGATAGGTCTTAGAGTTTTCATAACGGAGATACAGGGCGATTTATCGATTTCGAATAATTATTCATTCGTCTATAAGTATTGAACTACCCAGTAAATTTTTCTGAAATTTTGTATGGAGCTTAAACTTGGGACGTTGAATTCATTCACCTATCGGGCGAAGAGAAAATCCAAGTTCGGCTTCAGGAAAAATTCACATTTATTCGAAATATTAAAATAACACACTGTATGTGATAATTGATAGAGTTCATCAAAAGAATCGTGAAGAGGAGGAGAAAGCTGAAAGTATGTTAATTTGAAGAGTATTGAAATTATGAAACCAGTGTCAATTATGATTATTTGATATATTTTAATCAAAAAATTGCTCGAAAGAACTTACTAAGTCTCACAGTTTTTATAAAAGAGATACAGGGTGAATTATCGGTTTTGAATAATTATTCACTCGTCCATAAGTATGAAACTACCCAGTAACATTTTCTCAAATATGGTATGTAGCTTACTTGGGACGATGGATTCATTAACCTATCAGGCGGAATTATAATTCGATATTTCACCCTGTATCTTTGTTATAAAGACTATGAGACTTTTCCTGAAGCTGAACCTGTATTTCCATTCTGCCTGATAGGTCAATGAATCCATCGTCCCAGGTAAGCTCAATCCCAAATTTCAGGAAATATTACTGCGATGGGTAGTTTAATACTTATGGACGAGTGATAATTCACCCTGTATATCTGTTATAAAGATTGTGAGACTAAGTAAGTTCTTTCGAACGATCATTTAACAAGAATATATCAAATAATCATAATTGAAAGTGGTTTCATAATTTCAATACTTGTAACATGAAAATTGACTTTTTCATCTTACAGAATATATAAATAGTTTGAAAACTCGATAATAAATAAAGAACTTATCAACATGAAGATATCAACCTATCAATTTTGGTTTTATCCTCATTTAAGTAATTAATCAATATCTTCACTATGATGTGTTCACATTGCTCACTCTGTATAATACCCTTTATTCAGTAAAATACACAATATCACTACAATCACTTGATTATCTTCAAGAAACATCTCTAGTCTCTAGTCATCATGCAGTTTTGGATAGGCCATGTCTGGAAACTCCAATATTACCTAAAAGAAAGTAAAGTTTATTAATATAAAAAATAAAGAAAGTTGTTAGTACTTACCAGAAAGAAAGACTCCTAGAAGGTGGGTTTTTATTAGAGTTCATCGATCAGTTCAGAATATCTGGAGACAGCTTGTTGTTCTGAAACAAATTTAAATAGTTATGGTAAATATCATCTAAAATCCTGAAATGTTGAAAAATACGATCAGGGAATACTTGGAGAAGGCTTACCTTGTTATTTATTGAGGAAAGGTAGATTTCGTGGAAAATTCGTCATTTTTCTAAGTATTTATTGTAGGTTATTTTGTTTTGGGCAAATCTGACACATAAGGGACAGGAACCGCATTTCTTCGTCGTCTTGTTTTAGTTGTTTTCTCTCCCGGACAAGCGGACAATTACCTTAAGCTGTGTTTTCGGTGATGTGTGTGATCTGGCGTCCTTGTTAGATGTTCGTGTACGAGAGAGATGACCCTATGCTGTTTTGATGGACACCATGCTTCAACAGTCTGAGAGTCTAGAGAGTTATCCACCAGTCGGAGAGTCTAGGTAGTTTCCAGCTGTTCGATTGCTATTGGCTGTAATTAGTTATTAACATAATAATTATCTCCCGCACTAATTTTGAATTGACGGAAGTGTCACGTTGTTGGCAGCGATGCTGGTGGCAGTGAATTAACCAATCAGGTGCCGATTCAGCAGCATGTGATTGAACACATGATGATTTTTTTTGATGTGCAGAAACTCAATTCTGTATTCCTCAGCTTTGAAGGTTTTTTATGAAGGGAATGAAGATCAAGTAGGCGCAGAACGCTTCGTTTCCGGATTACTCCATCATTTCCAGAGATGATAGGCTTGCCTTTGGGTCGCTCTAGAAAAATGAGTGATTTGCAATTTTGGTTTCCTAGTGAGAAGGCCATCCTGAAAGGAGGTGAGTCTTTGGTTATTTAATTCCAACAGGGTTTTTTAGTCGACATTTAGTTGTATTTGGTTGAAATATTAACCCCAAATCTATTGTCGTAGATTTGAGGGCCTTTCACGTGGTCTCTGAACTTCAACCACTAACCATACCGGCCATTTTGGGTTCCCTTGGGGCCGGACTTCATGGACTTCTACCGACATCTCACCTGGCTTTCCTAAAGACGACTTCCACTAGAGCATCTTCCTGGATGCATGAGCATTTTATTCCCGGTCTCGTTCATGAATCTTCGGCGAATTCTACGTCCACGCTCGAGTTAGGAGTGCTGCATGCTCCTAGGGCTCTTCTAGGGCTTACCTTCCGCGAGTTCAACTACCTTTTGGACCAGATTCGGCGATCAAGGTGTTCAGGAAGATTGGGATTGGTAGCTCCAGGCATGGCTGATCTACATCAGTAGGGGAGCATCAGAAACTCCTGTTAAGGGGGCCACTACCTCACACTTCACACCACCACTGAGACAAGTAAGATCTCTCCAATTTTACCCATGTGGGACATTTTTGGAATCAACCTCAATTTCAATATATAAAACCAGTGCTTTGAGTTAATTAATAAGATGCACCATATACTCCAACCCTTGGTATAATTATTTTGTTGTCTGATTATGTAAGAATGACCAAGTTGATATAAATTTCATGTGAGCTTCGGTATAGGCCTATAACGGGGAGCTAATACATTTAACAGTATATTATCATATTAACAATTTTGTTTGCTCCATTTGGTGAGGTTCAAGTCACCCTACTGTGAAAAATGAAAAATGGTGTATTTTGCTGATCACAATATTAATTCTTATTAAACAAAACCTGAGACCACAAGTGTGCTTTTATTATTTCTGATTCTAATTTTCTTTCAGGATAAAATTAAAATTTCTATGACATATTTTGTTTTAACATCCAGATATATAACTTTTCTTAGTTTTTCACTTAAAAAAAAAACAAACTAAGTGGCGCCTAACTAGCCACCTAACAAAATCAAAACTCTAGGCCTTTGCTCACCAGACCCAAGAGTTGCCGGAGCCAGTTATGAGACTTGCCTTACTTATTTTTATTTATGAAAATAAATAAAAAGTAGTGAAGTTCGTATCATACTCTTCAAATTGACATACTTTTAGCTTTCTGTTTATGATTGTTACGATGAGAATTGGTGGCGGGAAAACAAAAAGCATCAAATCCAGTTCAGTTTTTCCTCCTCTTCACGATTCCTTTGATGAACTTTGTCAATTATTACATACAGTGTGTTATTTTAATATTTCGAATAAATGTAAATTTTTCCTGAAGCCGAACCTGGATTTTCACTTCGCCCGATAGGTGAATGCATTCAACGTCCCAAGTTAAAGCTCCATACCAAATTTTAGAAAAATATACTGATGGATAGTTCAATACTTATAGACGAATGAAGAATTATTCGAAATCGATAAATCGCCCTGTATCTCCGTTATGAAAAGTCTGAGACCTATCAAATATGGTATTTTCAGAACCACCTTGGTGACCCCTATCTACCATTGAAATATTTCCCTTTACCTGTGAAACACCCTGTATATGTATCCATTGTGCATATGCTTGGTAATCCATTTTTCAAAATAAACGCTGAATAAAATTGAAATATTCATATTTTTCCTGGGGTTTTTGAGAATTTGGGTCCCCTGCGCCACGAAGATTGTGATCACATGCTAATATATACGCTTCAAGGCACTCTGGATGTACCATGAAATTTTAGAGAGTTGACTGATAAAGCACAAATAGTGTGCCTTGAACCTGCGGCGAAACTCAATTAATCTCAGGGGGTAGTTTATATGGGTCCACACTGTATATGTGGTTTCTGGGTAAGAAAAACTCGCTAAGTCGGACAGACCAAGTTTTAATTCCACCCAATCGTAGTATGCGTCTAAAACTGACAGAGAAAACCAAATACAACATTTTTTCCCACGATTTGATCCGAATACAATTGACAAATAAGTAGCAAAGATAATCGAGTCCAGTAAACTATAAGCAATATATGTTAATGACGTAACTCATCTGACAGATCAGGCACACTGTTGCTGAAATAATTATATTTCAGGACAGATGAGAACGCAAAGATTCTGTGCAGTCAATGGCAAACACTTTCGAAATTGGGGAAAACTTTTTGGTTGACGATATCAGCTTGGATATATTTTACGCACTGAACACTCCCAAGAGCAACGACGTTCGAAATTTTCACTTTATTATAAAAACGGGAGCTCGCTTCTTTCGGTATTCGACAAAAACTAGAAACAACTAATTAATTTTGAAATGAGGATTCGGACACAGTGGAGTACCCGTGGAGATAATGATACAGTATGAAATGCTATATAATTGGGGTGATTATTTCGGGAAAGGACTGGATTATAGCAATCTCGTATTGGTTTCGCTACAAACCCTAAATAGCCGAAATGGGGTTCAGCACCAAAACATACGCTGATGCTCTTAGATTCAATCCAGAGAAGAGCCATTCGCCTGGTGGGTGACGCCACACTCACTCACTCTTTGACATCATTAGAACACCGTAGAAAGGTCGGCGACCTTTCACTTTTCTATCGATACTTCCACGGGAAATGTTCTTCGGAAATCTCTGCAATCATCCCTTCACTAGCAATACCAATTAGACGAACTAGACAAGCCCAGTCAGCACATCCTTTCGTTGTCAACCTCGAAAGATGTCGAACAGCACTTTATCAAGACTCCTTCATCCATAGAACGGCTAGGCTCTGGAATTCATTGCCTGTGGAAGTATTCCCAACAACATATAATCTCCAAAAATTCAAAAAAATTTCAATACCTACCTCCTGTCCCTATCCTCCCTAGGAACGCACGATGTTCTTTGAACATTATAGGGATTCCCTTTCGTGCGCTCCAATCGATAAAAAAAAAACATACCTAGTGCCTTGTGGCAGTTAACGTGTTAAGGCCTAAAACCGGAAGTGCGAATATAGGATATCAAAGGACCCCGCACATTTTAGTACGGAAAATGGCTTTCGGCTAATTTTTCTGAAAATTAGATATGTTTCAGATATTTTACACAAAATGACAAAGTATTATTCAACAGAAAAACTATTCAGTGACACAAAAATGCTTGATCTGAGACAACTCTATATCCTTCACATAATGATACATACATACAAAAACAAAATTAGTATACTGCAAACACTGGACCATACCTACCAAACCAGGCAAAAACCCCAATTTCATGTTGAAACAACTGCACCGAAAAAAAATATTGGTCAGCGAAATCATCCTTACCTTTGTCGTAAGATTTTCAATCATGTTCCCGAAAAAAGAAAAAAATCATGACCAATTCTATCACTCTTATGAAAAAAACGAATAAATAGTTATTCATTATACAAGGGAAAAAAGTAGTAGATTTTAGCTCCAGGTTGTGTGGGAGAACAGTTTTTAATTTTCAACTTTGACACCCTGTATACCGAATATGAAGGGCTAAAATGAAAAATGATATTTAGAAACTCATATTGTTTTTGTTCAAGGAATATGTGGTTAATGAATTGACCTCCTTTTAGCGGACACCCTGTATGTAGCCATGAACAGTGTATACAGTCGGTCCAAGATAAGGTTGCACAGCATGGGGATCTCGGAAACGGTAGGAGATACGAAGTCGGTTAAATGGGAAAAAAGTTGCGCATTTGGAGGCTCTGAATGTGTTTCGAACTATTTTTAGCCATCATCAATGTTTTTTTCGAAATTCCAAAGGAAAAATGCCATCAGTTCCACTTATTTTGAAGGAAAATTAGCCAACAAACTAATACCTCATCAACTAGTTCCGAATTGATAGACTTATAGGAATAATTAGTTCGAAAAATTTAATTATGACAAGCTCCTTCGGATTAAAATATGAATACAATTCATAAACAATTCGAAGCGCTGCATTGAATAATTTAGTGTTTTTTTTTTTTTCACTTTTCAGTATTGAATAACTAGTCCATCAATGTTTGACACTGAATAATCAGAAATAAGTGAAACTGATGGCATTTTTCCTTTGGAATTTCGAAAAAAATATTGATGATGGCTAAAAATAGGTCGAAACACATTCAAACCACCTTGTATAATACATGGTTGAATTCAGAATGAAAAAAGCTTTCAGAATCTGTGAAAGAATTATCAGGACCGTATTTGAAAAACAAAAGTTGGTGATGGTTCTACGAATACGAAACGTCGCATAGAAAAATCGGTATCACCACGTTAAACGTCATCAAAAGTTGCTATGAAAAAGTATTTTCAGTTTTGCTGTATCTCTAATAATAACGGAGAAAAAAAAATACATATTCCAAAATTTTACTTTTTTCGATATAACTGAAAAAAATTTTGAAAATTTTCGAAGGCTGTTGGTATGAGCCTCCGAATACGCAACTTTTTCCCCATTTAACCGACTTCGTATCTCCTACCGTTTCCGAGATCCCCATGCTGTGCAACCTTATCTTGGACAGACTGTATATCCGGGAAAAAAGTACTCACTTTTTTCCTTTTTTTTCCGTCACAGAAAAAAAATCTTTTTGATACATGTCAAGTTTACTTAAACAAAAAAAAGCTCTCGTGTAATTATAAGTGAAACAAAAATTCACCAGTTATACCGTTTGTCCACAGGTACATCGAACTGTTCCTGAATTCGGCGGGAGGGTCCTCCAGTAATGGGGGATTATCTTACGGCGGTCTGGGGGGCAGACGACGGATGTAAAATTATTGGAAAGTTCGTTGGTTCGTTTCGAGTTTTTTTTTTTATTATTTTTGATTCTCCTAAGGGTGGGTGGTATGTGTATATTCGAGAGGGAGAGAAAAGATGCCGCAGAAATTCTGTGATTGTGGTGTTTTTCTGCTTAGCATTGTGATTAGCTAGAGAAAGAACTTTTTTGGGTACCATATCGGCAGACGTTTTTGTTTTTGTTTGTTGATAGATTTCTTGCTGGAAGAGGCTAACTTAATAGACAAGGAGTATAATTTCCCATGTAGACTGCAGTGACGAACTCATTTTATTTCCATAGACGCTCATTTTTTTCTGTTTTTTTTTTTCAAAGATACTGAAGCAAAGCATACAGTGTCATTCATAAAGTCGGCATCATATGGGAAAAACTTTTATTAATGACTTATTTCGAAATTCGAGTTGGACGTTAAGTTTTGCTTCGAAAAAAAAGAAAAATGGCTTACTCAATCGTGGTCACGTGAATTTCGCTACATGTCAAAAGTGACACTTTCAAATTAATCGCTGAAAGTAGGCTTATTTGGTCGAATATCGAAAAAGTTCACTTGGAAAAGTTGTTTCTATTTGAATTTTACATATGTGACTCGGATTTTATCTTTCTATTACATTTTTAGATTTCGAATTTTTTTGAAATTTTCGAAATTTCTGTAATATCAATAAAAATGTAAATTCGATAAAACTACTTCATACCAATAGCTTCATCATGCTACTAACTTTCAATTACTAATTATCACTAATTATCGACGAAAATATGATTTTCTTCAGAAAATGATAATCTCCGCTTCGAAATTCTGTTATGTTTGATGCAAACATAACATCAAAATTCTGTTATGTTTGAGTCAAGCATTTAGAAACGAAATTCATTCAAATTTATTTTTTCAGGACTGAAAAGATCAGTTTAAATGAATTTCGTTTCTAAATGTTTGACGATATATCAACTTTGCATCAAACATAACAGAATTTGGAAATCATTTTCTGAAGAAAATCCTATTTCTGTCCATAATCAGTGATAATAAGTAATTGAAAGTGAGTAGCATGAAAAAGCTACTGGTATGAAGTAGTTTCGTGGAATTAACAATTCTTCAAATTTACAGAAATTTCGAAAAATTAAAAAAAATCAAAATCTAAAAAATGCAATAGAAAGATCAAATTCGAGAAGCATGTGTAAAATTGCAATAGAAACAACTTTTTCAAGTAAACTTTTTTGATATTCGAACAAATAAGCCTAATTTCAGCGATTAATTTGAAAAAATGTCACTTTTGACATGTAGCGAAAGTCACGTGACCCCGATTGAGTATGCCATTTTCCATCTTTTTTGAAGCAAAACTTAACGTCCAACTCGAATTCCAAATCAAGTCATTAATGAAAGTATTTCCCATATGATGCCGACTTTATGAATGACACTGTATACAGGGTATCCCATTGGGAAACGGAAAAACTTCGACGGTGGGAAGAGCTCATCAAGGTGGTTCTGAATATACCATTTTCGTAGGGTCTCGCAAGTTTTATATCCGAGATATAGGATGTTTTATCAATTTTGCTCGATTCTTTGTGAGGACATACCTTACGAACCACTTAGTATATTCTTTTGCAATTTGGTACACAATTCCTTCTTTTTCTATCAAAGCGACACAGCTATCAGTCACGAAAAAATTCCAGGTCCGGAACAAAAGTTGATGATATTTCTGTACACCAAAACGAACACCCTGTATTTTCGATTTCTCAAAATCCGCTTAAATATTTGGAAAGTGCACAAAAAGCTGAACCGAATGGTATATTTGTCATTTTTGCGCATGCAATTTCACAAAGGAATTTCTGATTTTGAATTCGAGGTTTTATTCATTTGAATAGGTAAAAATAATGTTTTGCGTTTAACCAATCGAATAATATTATCACGAACCACCCAGTATATTTTTTTGGAATTTGGTACACGAATTCTCCTTGATCTACCCAAGCCCCTCACCTATCATCCACGAGAAAAATCCAGGTCCGAATCAACGAAAATTGATTATATTTCTGGGCCCCAAAAAGAACACCCTGTATTTTCGAATTTCCATAATATGCTTACATATTTGAAAATTGCACAAAAAGCTGAATCGGATTGTCTACTTTTCATTTTCATACGAATGCTATTTCACTACTGAATTTCTGATTTTGAATTTGAGGTTTTATGCATTTGGTAGAAATCGAGGTAAAATGGAAAGCTTTGAGTTTTCAGAATCAGAAATTAATGAGTGAAAGAGCATGCGGGATATTGGAAAAGTACACAATTCGATTCATCTATTTTTAAACTTTCCAAATATGGAATCGGAGAAGGTCATAATTTTTCGTTAATCCGGACCTGGATTTCCATCGTGACTGATAGGTGAGTCGCTGGGGAAGAAGAAGGAGGACTTGTGTACCAAATTCCAAAAGAATATACTGGGTGATTCGTGATATTTTTTGTTATTCAATTGGGAAAACTCGAAACATTTCATTTTTACCTATCCAAATGCATGAAACCTCATATTCAAAATCAGAAATTACGTAGTGAAATAGCATGCGAAAGAATGGAAAGTACATCATACGATTCAGATTTTCATGCACCCTCCAAATATATGAGCAGATTTTGGAAATTCGAAAATACAGGGTGATACTTTTGGGGTCCAGATATATGATCAATGTTCGTTGATCCGGTCCTGGATTTTTCTCGTGACTGATAGGTGAGTCGCTTTGGTAGAAGAAGGCGAAATTGTGTTTCAAATTCCAAATGAATATACTGGGTGGTTCGTAAGTTATGTCCTCACAAAGAATTGAACAAAATTTATAAAACACCCTATATCTCGGATATAAAACTTGTGAGGCCCTACAAGTATGGTATATTCAGAACCACCTTGATGAGCTCTACCCACTGTTGGAGTTTTTCCGTTTCCCAATGGTACACCCTGTATATTTTTTAATGTATCTTTCAGTTTGAATTAAATTTTTTTCAAGTAGGGCAATAATATGACATCAGCAACTTTCAATCTCCAAAGACAACCAATATTTCGAAAAGTCATCGACATTGAGACACTGTGTAGTAAAATATAAAATAAATAGGACAATTTTTTTCTCGAAAAGACAAAAAAATTCCACCCCCTACTTTCCGACACATGTTTGAATCACCGCCAGATACTCCAGAAGGCACTTTACTTGAGTCACCCTAAATTTATTAATGAAATGCATCTCAAAATCGCACATACTTGATTCGTTCTATTGCTGAAATATTTTGAACAAAATAATCAGGAGATGTTATTCATTAGTTGTGTTATTGGATTGAATTAGTGTAGATCTTATATTTTTCTATTATTTGACCACCCAACTTAATTATGAATTATTGTGAAATTATTATTGATGATGATGAATAAACATATGAATTATATTATTATTTTATTTCTACTAAGTTTCTTGATACTATTTATTTGGAACAAATGATTTAACAAAACATTGCACACAAGTGATAAATAAAAATAATAATAATAATACATAAAATCATCCTTTTTTTATTGTTCTACCTAAATACATTTTACCTTTACTTGTGTAAAAAGATTGTGAGTGATTTTTATAATTCTAGATTCTTGCCGATATTATTTAGTTTCCATTCTACAGGTTGATCAGAAATTCCTGTCACATTAGCAAACCTAAAAATACAATAATTTTAGGAAAATCATCCTTTCAAATCAGACCCAAAAGATGGTATGAACATCATGTAAATTGGATAAGTGAAATTGTGTAAAAAGGTTGTAAGTGACTTATTTGACTAGCAGGACACTCACCAACATAATTAAGTCTCCATTCTATAAGTTGGTCAGAAATTCTTCAGTCAAATTAGGAAGGAACCTGAAAACACAATAATTTGAAGAAAATAATGGATTATAGGAATATTTACATTTAATTTTGTGTCATATCAGATGAGTAAATAGAGTCATCCTTTAGAATCAGACCCGAAAGATGGTACAAACATCATGTGAATTGAATAGATGAAATAGTGTAAAAAGGTCGTAAGTGACTTATTTGATTCTAGCTGGACACTCACCAACAATATTCAGTTTCCATTCCATGAGTTGATCACAAATTATTCAGTCACATTAGGAAGGAAATCTGAAAATACAATAATTTGAAGAAAATAATGGATTATAGGAATATTTACATTTCATTTTGTGTCATATCAGATGAGTAAATAGAGTCATCCTTAGAAATCAGACCCGAAAGATGGTACAAACATCATGTAAATTGAATAAGTGGAATTGTGTAAAAAGGTTGTAAGTGACTTATTTGATTCTAGCTGGGCACTCACCAACAAAATTCAGTTTCCATTTCATGAGTCGATCAAAACTTCTTCAGTCACATTAGGAAGGAAATCTGAAAACACAATAATTTGAGGAAAATAATGGATTATATGAATATTTACCTTTCATTTTTTGTCATATCAGATGAGTAAATAGAGTCATCCTTAGAAATCAGACCCGAAAGATGGTACAAACATCATGTAAATTGAATAAGTGGAATTGTGTTGAAAGGTCGTAAGTGACATATTTGATTCTAGCTGGACACTCACCAACAATATTCAGTTTCCATTCCATGAGTTGATCAAAAATTCTTCAGTCACATTAGGAAGGAAATCTGAAAATACAATAATTTGAAGAAAATAATGGATTATAGGAATATTTACATTTCATTTTGTGTCATATCAGATGAGTAAATAGAGTCATCCTCAGAAATCAGACCCGAAAGATGGTACAAACATCATGTAAATTGAATAAGTGAAAAGGTGTAAAAAGGTTGTAAGTAACTTATTTGACTCTAGCTGGACACTCACCAACATAATTCAGTTTCTATTCATGGAGTTGGTTAGAAATTCTTCAGTCACATTAGGAAGGAACCTGAAAACACAATAATTTGAAGAAAATAATGGATTATAGGAATATTTACATTACATTTTTTGTCATATCAGATGAGTAAATAGAGTCATCCTTAGAAATCAGACCCGAAAGATGGTACAAACATCATGTAAATTGAATAAGTGGAATTGTGTTGAAAGGTTGTAAGTGACTTATTTGATTCTAGCTGGACACTCACCAACAAAATTCAGTTTCCATTCCATGAGTTGATCACGAATTCTTCAGTCACATTAGGAAGGAAATCTGAAAATACAATAATTTGAAGAAAAAAATGGATTATAGGAATATTTACATTTCATTTTGTGTCATATCAGATGAGTAAATAGAGTCATCCTTCGAAATCAGACCCGAAAGATGGTACAAACATCATGTAAATTGAATAAGTGGAATTGTGTAAAAAGGTTGTAAGTGACTTATTTGACTCTAGCAGGACACTCACCAACATAATTCAGTTTCCATTCTATAAGTTGGTCAGAAACTCTTC
Organism: Phaedon cochleariae; assembly: GCA_918026855.4. NCBI lineage: Eukaryota > Metazoa > Arthropoda > Insecta > Coleoptera > Chrysomelidae > Phaedon > Phaedon cochleariae. The sequence goes on from OU896723.1 coordinate 5,002,332, forward strand.
AGTCACATTAGGAAGGAACCTGAAAACACAATAATTTGAAGAAAATAATGGATTATAGGAATATTTACATTTCATTTTGTGTCATATCAGATGAGTAAATAGAGTCATCCTTTAGAATCAGACCCGAAAGATGGTACAAACATCATGTGAATTGAATAGGTGAAATAGTGTAAAAAGGTCGTAAGTGACTTATTTGATTCTAGCTGGACACTCACCAACAAAATTCAGTTTCCATTCCATGAGTTGATCACAAATTCTTCAGTCACATCAGGAAGGAAATCTGAAAATACAATAATTTGAAGAAAATAATGGATTATAGAAATATTTCCATTTCATTTTGTGTCATATCAGATGAGTAAATAGAGTCATCCTTTAAAATCAGACCCGAAAGATGGTACAAACATCATGTAAATTGAATAGATGAAATGGTGTAAAAAGGTCGTAAGTGACTTATTTGATTCTAGCTGGACACTCACCAACAAAATTCAGTTTCCATTCCATGAGTTGATCACAAATTCTCCAGTCACATCAAAAAGGAAATCTGAAAAATACAATAATTTGAGGAAAATAATGGATTATAGGAATATTTACATTTCATTTTTTGTCATATCAGATGAGTAAATAGAGTCATCCTTTGAAATCAGACCCGAAAGATGGTACAAACATCATGTAAATTGAATAGATGAAATATTGTAAAAAGGTCGTAAGTGACTTATTTGATTCTAGCTGGACACTCACCAACAAAATTCAGTTTCCATTCCATGAGTTGATCAATAATTCTTCAGTCACATTTGGAAGGAAATCTGAAAATACAATAATTTGAAGAAAATAATAGATTAGAGGAATATCTACATTTCATTTTGTGTTACATCAGATGAGTAAATAGAGTCATCCTTCGATATCAGACCCGAAAGATGGTACAAACATCATGTAAATTGAATAGATGAAATGGTGTAAAAAGGTCGTAAGTGACTTATTTGATTCTAGCTGGACTCTCACCAACAATATTCAGTTTCCATTCCATGAGTTGATCAAAAATTCTTTGGTCACATTTGGAAGGAAATCTGAAAATACAATAATTTGAGGACAATAATGGATTAGATGAATATTCACATTTCATTTTGTGTCATATCAGATGAGTAAATAGAGTCATCCTTTGAAATCAGACCCGAAAGATGGTACCAAACATCATGTAAATAGTGTAAAAAGGTCGCAAGTGACTTATTTGATTCTAGCTGGACACTCACCAACAAAATTCAGTTTCCATTCCATGAGTTGATCACAAATTCTTCAGTCACATCAAAAAGGAAATCTGAAAAATACAATAATTTGAGGAAAATAATGGATTATGGGAATATTTACATTTCATTTTTTGTCATATCAGATGAGTAAATAGAGTCATCCTTTGAAATCAGACCCGAAAGATGGTACAAACATCATGTAAATTGAATAGATGAAATATTGTAAAAAGGTCGTAAGTGACTTATTTGATTCTAGCTGGACACTCACCAACAAAATTCAGTTTCCATTCCATGAGTTGATCAAAATTTCTTCAGTCACATTTGGAAGGAAATCTGAAAATACAATAATTTGAAGAAAATAATAGATTAGAGGAATATCTACATTTCATTTTGTGTTACATCAGATGGGTAAATAGAGTCATCCTTTAATATCAGACCCGAAAGATGGTACAAACATCATATAAATTGAATAGATGAAATGGTGTAAAAAGGTCGTAAGTGACTTATTTGATTCTAGCTGGACACTCACCAACAAAATTCAGTTTCCATTCCATGAGTTGATCAAAAATTCTTCAGTCATATTAGGAAGGAAATCTGAAAATACAATAATTTGAAGAAAATAATGGATTATAGGAATATTTACATTTCCTTTTGTGTCGTATCAGATGAGTAAATAGAGTCATCCTTTGAAATCAGACCCGAAAGATGGTACAAACATCATGTAAATTGAATAGATGAAATATTGTAAAAAGGTCGTAAGTGACTTATTTGATTCTAGCTGGACACTCACCAACAAAATTCAGTTTCCATTCCATGAGTTGATCAAAATTTCTTCAGTCACATTTGGAAGGAAATCTGAAAATACAATAATTTGAAGAAAATAATAGATTAGAGGAATATCTACATTTCATTTTGTGTTACATCAGATGGGTAAATAGAGTCATCCTTTAATATCAGACCCGAAAGATGGTACAAACATCATATAAATTGAATAGATGAAATGGTGTAAAAAGGTCGTAAGTGACTTATTTGATTCTAGCTGGACACTCACCAACAAAATTCAGTTTCCATTCCATGAGTTGATCAAAAATTCTTCAGTCATATTAGGAAGGAAATCTGAAAATACAATAATTTGAAGAAAATAATGGATTATAGGAATATTTACATTTCCTTTTGTGTCGTATCAGATGAGTAAATAGAGTCATCCTTTGAAATCAGACCCGAAAGATGGTACAAACATCATGTAAATTGAATAGATGAAATATTGTAAAAAGGTCGTAAGTGACTTATTTGATTCTAGCTGGACACTCACCAACAAAATTCAGTTTCCATTCCATGAGTTGATCAAAATTTCTTCAGTCACATTTGGAAGGAAATCTGAAAATACAATAATTTGAAGAAAATAATAGATTAGAGGAATATCTATATTTCATTTTGTGTTACATCAGATGGGTAAATAGAGTCATCCTTTAATATCAGACCCGAAAGATGGTACAAACATCATATAAATTGAATAGATGAAATGGTGTAAAAAGGTCGTAAGTGACTTATTTGATTCTAGCTGGACACTCACCAACAAAATTCAGTTTCCATTCCATGAGTTGATCAAAAATTCTTCAGTCACATTAGGAAGGAAATCTGAAAATACAATAATTTGAAGAAAATAATGGATTATAGGAATATTTACATTTCATTTTGTGTCATATCAGATGAGTAAATAGAGTCATCCTCAGAAATCAGACCCGAAAGATGGTACAAACATCATGTAAATTGAATAAGTGAAAAGGTGTAAAAAGGTTGTAAGTAACTTATTTGACTCTAGCTGGACACTCACCAACATAATTCAGTTTCTATTCATGGAGTTGGTTAGAAATTCTTCAGTCACATTAGGAAGGAACCTGAAAACACAATAATTTGAAGAAAATAATGGATTATAGGAATATTTACATTACATTTTTTGTCATATCAGATGAGTAAATAGAGTCATCCTTAGAAATCAGACCCGAAAGATGGTACAAACATCATGTAAATTGAATAAGTGGAATTGTGTTGAAAGGTTGTAAGTGACTTATTTGATTCTAGCTGGACACTCACCAACAAAATTCAGTTTCCATTCCATGAGTTGATCACGAATTCTTCAGTCACATTAGGAAGGAAATCTGAAAATACAATAATTTGAAGAAAAAAATGGATTATAGGAATATTTACATTTCATTTTGTGTCATATCAGATGAGTAAATAGAGTCATCCTTCGAAATCAGACCCGAAAGATGGTACAAACATCATGTAAATTGAATAAGTGGAATTGTGTAAAAAGGTTGTAAGTGACTTATTTGACTCTAGCAGGACACTCACCAACATAATTCAGTTTCCATTCTATAAGTTGGTCAGAAACTCTTCAGTCACATTAGGAAGGAACCTGAAAACACAATAATTTGAAGAAAATAATGGATTATAGGAATATTTACATTTCATTTTGTGTCATATCAGATGAGTAAATAGAGTCATCCTTTAGAATCAGACCCGAAAGATGGTACAAACATCATGTGAATTGAATAGGTGAAATAGTGTAAAAAGGTCGTAAGTGACTTATTTGATTCTAGCTGGACACTCACCAACAAAATTCAGTTTCCATTCCATGAGTTGATCACAAATTCTTCAGTCACATCAGGAAGGAAATCTGAAAATACAATAATTTGAAGAAAATAATGGATTATAGAAATATTTCCATTTCATTTTGTGTCATATCAGATGAGTAAATAGAGTCATCCTTTAAAATCAGACCCGAAAGATGGTACAAACATCATGTAAATTGAATAGATGAAATGGTGTAAAAAGGTCGTAAGTGACTTATTTGATTCTAGCTGGACACTCACCAACAAAATTCAGTTTCCATTCCATGAGTTGATCAAAAATTCTTCAGTCATATTAGGAAGGAAATCTGAAAATACAATAATTTGAAGAAAATAATAGATTAGAGGAATATCTATATTTCATTTTGTGTTACATCAGATGGGTAAATAGAGTCATCCTTTAATATCAGACCCGAAAGATGGTACAAACATCATATAAATTGAATAGATGAAATGGTGTAAAAAGGTCGTAAGTGACTTATTTGATTCTAGCTGGACACTCACCAACAAAATTCAGTTTCCATTCCATGAGTTGATCAAAAATTCTTCAGTCACATTAGGAAGGAAATCTGAAAATACAATAATTTGAAGAAAATAATGGATTATAGGAATATTTACATTTCATTTTGTGTCGTATCAGATGAGTAAATAGAGTCATCCTTTGAAATCAGACCCGAAAGATGGTACAAACATCATGTAAATTGAATAGATGAAATGGTGTAAAAAGGTCGTAAGTGACTTATTTGATTCTAGCTGGACACTCACCAACAATATTCAGTTTCCATTCCATGAGTTGATCAAAAATTCTTTGGTCACATTAGGAAGGAAATCTGAAAACACAATAATTTGAGGACAATAATGGATTATATGAATATTCACATTTCATTTTGTGTCATATCAGATGAGTAAATAGAGTCATCCTTTGAAATCAGACCCGAAAGATGGTACAAACATCATGTAAATTGAATAGATGAAATATTGTAAAAAGGTCGTAAGTGACTTATTTGATTCTAGCTGGACACTCACCAACAAAATTCAGTTTCCATTCCATGAGTTGATCACAAATTCTTTGGTCACATTTGGAAGGAAATCTGAAAATACAATAATTTAAGGAAAATAATGGATTATAGGAATTTTTACATTATATTTTGTGTCATATCAAGTGAGTTGATAGAGTCATCATTTGAAATCAGACCCGAAAGATGGTACAATCATCATGTGAATTGGATTAGTGAAATGTTGTAAAAAGGTTGTAAGTGACTCATTTGATTCTAGCTGAACACGCACCAACATATTTCAGTTTCCATTTCATAAGTTGGTCAGAAATTCTTCAGTCACTTTAGGAAGGAAATCTGAAAATACAATAATTTGAGGAAACTAATGGATTATAGGAATATTTACATTTTATTTTGTCATATCAGATGAGTTAATAGAGTCATCCTTTGATATCAGACCCGAAAGATGGTACAAACATCATGTAAATTGAATAAGTGGAATTGTGAAAATGCGGATCTAATATATCGGACGAGTTTTGTAATTATGGTCCGATTCTATTCAAAATTGGTATCTGGGGTTTTCGGAGTCGGAGATTATGATTCTTTAGCCAGAATTTAAAAATTCTGACGGAATTTGGAAATTCTAGATTGCGGAACCAATATGGCGGACGAGTTTTGTAATCATAATCTTTTCAAAATTGGTACCATATTTTTTGACTTCACTTGGAGATCCTTGTTATCCGTATATGTTTAGTAGGTATATGGTGCGATCGAGGCAACCTTCCTCTACAAAATAATCATCAGTTCTACCAACCTTGATCTATGTTTTTGGTAGCGACATCTATTAGTTATAATTCAAACCTCCGAACTCTAATCTGAGATATTTTAAGTTGTGTTTGTTGAGAAAGTATAAATCTCTATTGTTTCATTCATTATTTGAACTGAAATCCATGTCCGACACCAAAGTAAGTTTGTGATGAACTATTCGGTCAATCTCCTAGAATATTTCTGCAGTGATGCGAAGGACAATCTTGTTTTGAATATCCATGTGAACAGACTTATGATGTTCTGATCTGTATGTTATCTATCTAGTAGAGGACTTAAGAGCTTCTGAGAAGATGCTATGGAACTTCGTATAATTTTATTCTGTTCATTCCAAATTGAGACATTGATTGAAATACTTCGGTTCATTATTGACTAAATGACAATCTTCACTAGTAATTGATCAAAACCAATTCAGTCTGAATAATGTTCAATTTATTTTGGAAATACTGCGTATGTCGTTTATTTGAACATTGAGAATATAAATCTTTTCAGAATGTTGATTTCATTCATCAAGCAGTTACATTTACAAAGGAGGAATAGACTTAAAAGAAAATGAAATTGAAGCGTTCGAAGTACCTAGTGGAAAACGTTTTTCCCCTACTGAACAATTAGCTCTGAAAGACTTAAGAGGTTTTGACAGTAAGCCGACGATATATCATTTCATACAAGTTCAGTGACATATACATTTACAATTTCCAAGTGATTATGGATTGAATATCAGTAGGTAAGAATAATAACAATATAACTAAACTCTTCCTAATGTGTGTAACAAAAAAAATATGTAAAAAATATATATTGATAAATAAATTGAACCACCCAAAAATTCGCCCTCAAGACCAGACCAGACCAACATGGAGCTTATAATTCCCCACCTGATTCCAAGAGAAGACATGAGATCATATTTCAAATTCCCGAAAAGAACACTAAAAGAAATACATCATTGAGTGAAGATCAGTTGGACATTTAATTTATCTCAAGATTTATTTATAAATGTATATCATTTTTTTTGTTGTTCATATTAGTTCTACCTTTTGATTGTAATTTATATCTAATAAAAAGCATTTATTAGTATTATTATTAAATTGAACCATTACACTGACTGCCTTACTTAAAATTGTGTGGTTCCTTCATTAAGTTTATGTATGTAGAATTTCTTAATTGCATTCTTGAAATTGCTAATATTTGGGCATAGAATTGTAAGTTTTTGGATCCATGACAAATTGATATTCATCATACAGGACATGGAAGAAACATTCTAAATTGAGAAAATCTAATCAGGAATCTGTGATTGAAGGTCTATTAAAATCTCGATTAAAATAACAAGTTTCTATCCTTCAAGTTTGAACCCCTTGATTGGGTGAAAGCATTAAAAAGGAATATTTTCAGATAAATTATAAAAATAAAAAAATTGAAAAATGGATATACATATAAAGAAATACATTGGGTATTTGCATTCTCTATGTGATGAAATATTCAACAGAAAACAACTACTTTCCTGGCTATATGCCATGATAAACAATTTTATATATCATAATACATCATATTATTTATCAGATTTGAGAAATCGTCATTTTTCAATTATAAAGGATTTTAATTTTTTTTTTCTCTTTTTGGATGTTCAACAGATATAGTTCAATGTTCCACATGGCAAATAACCAGGAAAGTATTTGTTTTCTGTTTTGAGAAGTTTATCTGAAGGAGAATGCAAATTCTCAACTTTAGAAGATTTAGTTTTCAACTCCTCATCATGTGTTCAACAGGAGTGGGTTAAGTCACTCTAGACTACCTATAGGATAAAGTTTTGATTATACAGGGGGTTTGTTGTTCAGAGGGATAAAGCCACTTGTATTCCCTTATAAACATAGGTTCATACCTACTATTTCTAGGGAAAATCCAGGTGAAAAGCCTATCTAATAATTTAGGTAAACCATTTTTATTTTGGTGATCTATTGCTGGGTTTATAGATTCAATTGAATTAACAATTAGGAATTAAAGATCAATAATTAATGATCATGAGGATGTTCATTCATATCTGATATTAATTAAGAATTAAATGTGAAATGTCATTCAATTAAACATCAAAATGATGCTAAAAAGTGATGTTGGTCTCCACAATTCACAAAACCATAAAATATTCCAATTAAATATCAACAAACTCCACTGGAATAATAACAAATCCAATCTCCATGTTCTGTCTCCACAATTTCATAATTCTTAGTTGTTAAGCTGAATGTTGGCCAAATTTGTAATTGTTAATTCTTGATTTAAATGACAGATGTAAATATATAAACCCTCATAGATATTTTAGGCTAATAAAATTAAATCGAAAAAAACCGTTTTGAGGAATTAATTTCCAGCAAACTGGAAATCGTTTTAATACCTCTATTTGGTCCTAAATGCGTGTAATCTGAGTTTGCACCATGTCAGGTGGTGAGCTTAACTTTTGATAGCCAAAAAACCGCCACATGTTTGCACTTTTTTTATTTTTTTGCTTATAGCTGCAAAACGGTGCGTCGGACGGAAAATGTTATTCCATTCAATAATACAGAGGACAAAATTCTGCGTCGAATGACATCTGAAAACATCAAATTCCGTTCAGAGGTATAGCCGAAATCGAATGTTAAAAAAAAGAAAATTTCGTAGTTCGCTTTCCAAGACGACATTTCTTGAAAACAGATACTCCTATTGAAAAAATTCATTGAATAAAAGTTGTAGAGAATAAAATTTCATAATCATAGTTCCTAATAGTTAAGGTACAATGAAGGAACGAAAACACTTCATTGATGAACAGTTTGTGGCATAAATCAATATATAATAGGCATGCAACACAAAATGTGGCAGCATTCTCACATTTTCTTTGATGTCGATGGTCCTTCATCTGAGAAGCTCAGACGGCGCGATTGCATATCGAGGCCCCCTTCATCTGGATCATCTTCAAAGGGACTATCCTCACCTATTTCTGCTTCTACGGCAATGAAGGTCACATCCTCATCCTCGAATTGTTCTGAATTCGAGCATGACTGGCCGTTGCAGTTGAGGCATATTGTTGAACATTTCATGCCTACTTTTCGGCAGCTGCACTTGCCTGTACACTCCTTTGTACATTTGCAGGACACAGTATTGAGAATTTCAGGTGGAGCTGGATCCTTTGTGTTTATGATGGGGAGAAGACCAAGAGGTCTGTCCTCCTACAACCCCAACTCGTTAAAAAAATCAGCTCTCGATCACCAAAGTAGCATTTCGCGCACTAGATGAAAAATAATTATAAATTGATGCAAAATTTGGGACCGAAGCTGAACCGGGCATTCAGATATCCGGATAATTGGACAAATCAAGAAAACTTAAACATTTGGACATCTATCTATATAACGTAAAATTTTATTCTCTACAACTTTTATTTTATGGGTTTTTTCAATAGGAGTATCTGTTTTCACGATATGTCGTCTTGGAAAGCCGCAAAATGTAAGCTTGCACCGAACTACGAAATTTTCTTCTTTTTTAACATTCGATTTCGGCTGTACTACTAAACGGAATTTGATGTTTTCAGATGTCATTCGACGCAGAATTTTGCCTTCTATATTATTGAATAGAATGACATTTTTCGACCGATGAACCATTTTGCAGCTATAAGCAAAAAAATAAAAAAAGTGTAAAAATGTGGCGGTTTTTTGGCTATCAAAAGTTAAGCTCAACTCCTGGAATGGTGCAAACTTAGATTACACGCATTTGGGACCGAATGAAGGTAATTAAATGATTTCCAGCTTGCTGGAAATTAATTCCTCAAAATATAATTATTTGATTGGCCTATTTCCCTGTATTCAACTTTATAAGTTCATAGTTGTTTTCATGCAACAGTCATTATAATTACATTTTCACATTAACGCATTTTCATTACAATCACATTAGTGCACTCTGCACTAATAAGAAGTTGACCAACTTCTAACTTTTCATTATAATTACATCATAGTTCTAGTGAAAACGACTGATTTGCAATTCATTGAATGATCATTTTTTCCACTAAACAATTTGTGATTCACCCCAGATATTATATTTAAAGAAATATATATATATATTCTCAAATAACCTGTCAACATTTGGAAAATCCGAAGGACTCTCAGACTCACATAACCATAACCTCGAATAATTAGTTCATTATGAGCTGGCATAAGTCTTGGGCATAAGTTGCATGAACTCGTTTTCTCACGGCTAGTGAAAATGTAATTATAATGAATGTTGCATGAATCCGCCTTTAATATTTAGTTTAGTTGAATCTTTAAACACAGCTTCATATACCACAAAGGCACAAAACAGCTTTCAACAGGAAATAAAACAAAGTCAGAAGTCACTACACATCTCTCAAGCTCAAAAATATTATTCACTTACCAATTTGAAGAAGTTTATCAACTCCTCAAAGCAGAAGAAAAAATCCCATAAGCACGTTTCTTGAAGTTGGTCGTTGAGGAAACGCAAAAGCAAAAACAAAAAGGTTAATTTCTTGAGAGAATGTCTATTTCTTCTTTTTTTTATTGCTTTAGTAAAATAGCCTGCTACTAGGGCTCTACTCTCCATTACTCTTTAGTCTTTGGTCCCACATACTCGAGTAGGAAAACCACTTATTTTTAAGTCAGGGTCTAATGACTCTTATATGTACGCTGTTTATACTCAGTTTAAAATGCGTTACCACCGCATCCGTTACCACCGATTCTTCGGGGATAATGATCTCTCGAACTCGCGTCTAGAAGGGACCCTAGTAGCGTCTAGAGAGGTGGGTAACTTATCTCTGGTGATGTGTAGATCTAGAGGAAGTAGGAAAAAATAGTGATCGTTTAGTGGAGGAACCACGCCAAGCGCGGGTACAGGAGTTCATTGGGTAGAGAGAGTACAGATTTGCACTAGTCTAGCCATAGCACCATAGCGAGGAACACTCTATAGGGTCCCTTGATGGAAATTGACGTTAAAAAGTCATAGTGGATTCTCCTTCCACTATGCGTTAAAGTCATCTTAACAGGGTACGGACAGATCATCTGCATTTTTTTTAATAGAGACTTTTTAGTTTTGTCTACTGGCATGTCAGGACATTGCTGGTGTCATATGTCACGTCCATGGGCGCTACAGAAAATCATTCAAAATTTCAATATGTAATAGAGGTATGTACAGGGTATTTACTTGTCGAGGAAGATCATATGGGGATCGAGTTTTGTGATTATGATCAAATTCTATTCAAAATTGGTATCGGGGGGGTTTTCGGGGTAGGAGATAAATGCATGAGTGTTTCGTGAAAATATTAAAATTTAGGATGACGGATCGAACATGGCGAAAGACATTTCTAATTATGATCTGATTCTATTAAAGTTTGGTATCTGGGGGTTTTCGGTGTAAAACTTTGTGATTTTTTGTCAAAATTGGGATAGTCAAGATGGTGGATCCAATATGGCGAACGAGCTTTGTAATAATAATAGTTGTTTGAAAAATCAATTGAACACGCGTTCGTAGTTAGTTCGTAGATACTTAGTCGAATTGAGAAGAAGTAGAACATAAATAGTAGTTTAAAAAACTGACGAGATAGATTGCCGAGCTGAAAACGAGTATAAAATGAATAGTATCTTGAAAAACTAAAGAAACACGCTTTTATGCCCTGTGCTTATCAGTTAGATGGCGAATTTCAATTTGTAGGCTTTCCAGATGAAGATAAACTCAATAGATGGAAAGTAAATATAAAGAAACCGAACTGGAAAATCGATAAATTCAGCAATATATACGAGGTAAAAATGATAAAAAAATCACGTATACTTTTTCATTGTGTACTTTTCCTCCCTAGAGGGATGAATAGTTTTGAAGAACTGGGCAAAAAACATTTCAAAATTTTTGAATAAAACTCTGTAACACAGACAGGAGACATATTTTATCTAGGTTATTCGGATTAAATCTTCATATCTTGAGTTCGAGATTCTATGGTTGAAATATTTCCAATTAGTAATGAAACACCCTGTATTGGGTGAGCATACTCAAGAATTAGGCGGCAAATGGTTTTGTAAATATGTGCTGCAGTTATCTTGTTAATTCCTTCATTCTTGTAAGTTAGGCTTCGAAAATGTTTTGTTCTTGTGATGCACTTTTTTTTAACAACTGGGTATGATAGTGGAAGTTTAGTTTCTGATCTAACAGAGGAAGAAAATGATACAGATGTGTTCAATGAATAATTCTCATAAACTATACAGAGGAATGAACATTTTGAATGTTGAAAACTTGCTCATTCTGAAAGCGGTATAGCTATTTCATTGACATTCCATCATGTTAAGGAGGGGACCCAAAGAATGTGCTGTGGATCGTCCTGTCACTGTCAATTGGAAGAAAAATAAAAAATGAATTTCAATTGGTTATTTTGAATAAATAATGCATCTTGGAGATTTTATATTAAATTTATTTTGATAAAAAATTGTATAATTGAAGGATTAATAAATAATAAACAAATTAATTACAAATTTCTACAATTATAATATAACAATATATTTTGATTTTCCATTACAATATATATTTGCTGTTATTCAAAGGCACTCTAAAATTTACAAAGTTTATGGCTGGACCTAACTGTGAAGTTAACTTCATTACTCGCAGAAGTTAACTTATTAAATGACTAGTTCATATTCAACATATTCACATTCAGTTTCAAATGGTTACCGGGAGACAAAAATTTCGAATAAGTACAGGGTGGTTGGTTCAAACTTCCCACCCTTGCCGCATAACAGAAAGAAAAACTGCAAATGCGAATTTGGTAGAGGGAATTTGAATTGCTGTGTGAGAGGTATATTTTTTTTAAGCGTTCTCAACCTATCCCAAAATGGAGAAAATGACGTCAGAAATATTGTTTTTTTAAGCGTCATTGAAAATAGCTTTTCTGTGACACTTAACAGGCAGAAAAGACGTACTTTCTCTGCATAAGCAGGAAACATTCTGTTGCTAATCGCTATGCAACGTTCCAAACTTATTTCCATATCATTATTGTAAGTAATTTGGATGAAATTGGTAATCAAAATTGACACAGACATTGGGTGAACACTAAATTATGAAATTTTCAATGAAAAAATTACACAAAATTGGTTTCATAATATTTGGAGAAGAAATTATATGTTTCACACAGCAGCAAATGAAAGGGAAGGAATGAATGCCCGAAATCATCTCCACGAATTTTAATAATGTTACATAATCATAAGGGACATGTTTCGGTCTTATAAAAGACCATCTTCAGTCTAATTGAAAACAAAATAAAAGTTGAAGTGAAAGAATTACTCAGTTTGTGCTTGACGTACTTGGAGTTGAAGAACATTTTTTGATGCTACTGTTTCTTGAATCGTTGTCGATGCATATAGTCAAGAATTCACAACTTAATGAAAAAACGAATTCTCAATAAATGAAGAGTCCCGTGCCCTGAGAGCGCATACTAATATTTCCATTGAAAATTCCATATACCAGAATGGTATTACCAAAAGGTTTGTTTTTGACAACACCATAAATTAACGGGTTTTTCAAAAAAGGGGTTCCCCGTGCCCTCATATCACGTGTTCAGATCTTATTCAATTTGGTTATAAAACACTGAAAATAATGTCAATTAATGACATGGGCAAGAAGTTGACATAAGTCAAAGTCAATGTCAAGGAATAAAACATGAAATTCTGACCACGAGCATAGGCATATGATAGCTATTACAACTACCCAAAAAGTAAATAGGTAATCTCAAGAGAAAGAAAAAAACAGGAAGAGTATGGTGAAAAGCCAGACATGCCACAAGGCAAGCTCTCCCTGAGGAGAATGGAACCAACAAAGAGATAGATGATGGTTGTGTCGAGATACGATGGCCAGTAAAGAAGGAAGAAGAAGAACTACTTAAAGAATGTGGATGTAGGAGGAGGGATGCATGTAGGGGAGAGTTGAGCAAACCTGAAAAACCATTTACTATGAAATACTATGGAATAAGAGTTGAGACCAAGGTAGGTGAACTAACAGCAATTAAAATCCAAAGCATTGAAAAATTTAATACAATCAAAATGTGTTTGTTCATTAAGAGACAAGACAGAATTATTATTTAAGGAAGAGTTAATTTCGAAACTGTCCAGTAAATTCAATGACCTACCTTTTGGACAGACATGTAGAATATTAAGGTCCTGATTTGGATCAAAACTATGGCGTGAATTCAGGATGCGGTTTGCAAGAGAACTTTTGGCATCATATTCATCAAACAAAGGGATTCTTTGATTTTTCAATGATCTTAACATGTTCCGTAACTCTGGTTGAAATTTTCCTACCACTTTGTCCAACATATTGAGCATTTCAATTTGGATCAGAGCAAGAAATACAATGAACTCCAGATTTGTGATTCAAAGGGACTTTATCTTTAGAATTAACAAATTTTCCTGAAATCTTACCAACTGTGTGAAGATATATTATTGAATATCCTCACTATATCAACTCCAAGTGAGTCAGGCACGAACTAGATAATTCTTTCACTTCAACTTCCATTTCGTTTTTGTATTGTGGAACTTTCAATTAGGCTGAAGATGGTCTCTTATGAGACCGAAACATGTCCCTGATGCTTATGTAACAACATCATTAAAATTTGTAGATGACTTCGAGCATTCCTTCCTTCCTTTGAAATATTTCACTCCACTTTGAGCAATATGAACTTCTACCAAAGATTAATCACTGCTTTGCTGCCTATAGTAAAACAAATAACTATTTTCCCGCAAAGTTACCATTTTTTATCTTTATTTGGTTGATAGCTGGGACTCTGAAGTCCTAACCTAACCTGACCCCTGAGCCAATATGAATTGGTTTACATTTTGCATCCATATTAACACCGATTAAAACTAAAACCCGGCCGACTTGATGTTTATTACTGCATGGTCAGTTGGGATTGATCAAAAATACCAACTTCAGAGTCCCATAGCTTTTAGCCAAATAAACATATACCGGGTGGCTACGGAAGTATTGCCTACGGAATATCTCAGTTATTGTATGAAGTAGCCCTAATAACACAATTATATCCCATGGATATCCTTAGGACGTCCTGCCGGGACATTCAGGACGTCCATAGGACGTTCGAATTTGGTACCGTGGACGTCCGATGGACGTCTGTGGGACGCACAAATGTCCCACTTGAGGACGTTTTAGGGACGTCCTTGAGGGATGTCCCTCGGACAACTATCGAGGACAACCTTTCAGCAACGCTGAGGGATATCAATTGGATGTCCATAGGATGTCCCAAGGACGTACGGATTATTCTTAAATTTGAAATTTTCTGAGTCCCTCTAGGACCAGATCTTGCATAACTGATGTGGACATCCAGTTGAGTTGATGGTCTGTAGAAGGTCCCCAATAGATCCTGAAAAAGTTTCCCAAGGATGTCCAATGGACTTACGTGAAGGACATTGATGGGGAGTATTTATAGCCTGCGAGCAATCATTCGTCGGCGAGGTGTAAGTTAACGTCCTCGCAGGGACAACATATTGAAAGTACCGACTGGGACGTCCATAGGACGTTATTTCTAGGACATTGGATAATTACAGTTCATGTACCAATTGGGACATCCGACGGATATCCCTAAGGGACATTCGAAGGATGTCCCCAAGGGACATTTTGATTGTTATACGATCCTGGAAATATTAAGGGCGTCTGTGCAGAGATATTTGAAGAAATGTACTATCAGGACATTTCATGGTTGTCTAGAAGGTGCATTATATAAGATATGAAGTCAAGTCAGAATATGTACTACTCGGGACATCCGATGGATGTCCCTAAAGGAACGTTTAAAATCATATCCCATCAGGGACATTCCAAGGACGTCCTTGCATAGACATTCTACAATATGTACCACGTGGGACGTCTAAGGGATGCTATTTCTAGGACATTTGAAATGATGTACCAGCTGGGACATTCGGTGGACGTCCTCACTCGGACATTGCATGAGATGTACGGGATGGGACGTCCCAAGGACACTTATTTTGGGTCCAGGACATTCGGACTCGAATTGTACCAAATTGGGACGTCCCTAGGACGTTGTGTGCTATTAGGGAGGTTTGTGAAATTTGGAGCGTCGATATAATGCCATAAGAGCTAGAATTTGAGCATATTGACATGTCGAAGTTAACTTCCGGTCTGACTGGAAGTAACATCAACTTTCTTATTTTAAATGGAAACCTCTTTTTTTTCTTCTCGCATTATTCAGCATTCAATTCCATTTTTAATGACATATCACAAGTTGGTATCTAACCAGAAACTAGATCAGAAAAAATTATTATTGAAATTCACCGAGTAGGCCGTGGAAGCAAAATGAAAGCCAAAAATTGAAAAGTTGGCTATGGAAACCATACGTCACTTGATAACAGTTGCTACTACTGTGATATTTTATTTTCATTCGTCGGCGTTTTAAAAAGCAGCCAAAAAAATATTGGAAAAATTGGGATAAAACAATACAACAATTTGAAGAATAATAATTGGATTTTTTGGTATTTCATTTCAAAAAATGACTTTCTATTATATCATCAGAAAGGAATGGTTATGCTGAATAGTACAGGCAAGAAAAAGTTGTATGTTCCTATTTAAGTTATGTACCTACAGAGTATTGTTTTTTTACCAATTTTTCCAATTTTTATTTTGGCGGCTTTTTATATCGCCGACGAATGAAAATAAAATGACGTATGGATTCCATAGCCAACTTTTCAATTTTTATCTTTCATTTTGCTTCCACGGCCTACTCGGTGAATTTCAATAATAATTTTTTTCTGATCTAGTTTCTGGTTAGATACTAACTTGTGATATGTCATAAGAAAGGGAATTGAATGCTGAATAAAGCGAAAAGAAAAAAAAATAGGGTTTCTATTCAAAATAAGAAAGTTGATGTAACTTCCGGTCAGACCGGAAGTTAACTTCGACATGTCAATATGCTCAAATTCTAGCTCTTATGTCATTATATCGACGCTCCAAATTTCACAAACCTACTTCATACAATAACTGAGATATTCCGTAGGCAATACTTCCGTAGCCACCCGGTATAGAAAATAACGTTTTAGGCGAAAGAAGAAGAAAGTAAAAAAGTATGTTCTCTCAGAATTTGGTAATAAATTGCAACTTTGCGAAAAAAATATTTTGTCTGACATCATTTCCGCCACTTTGAAAACGGTTGGAAAATGTTCAAATAAACGAAAAATCATACTTTACACACAGCTATTTAAATCCCCTCTGCAAAATTTGAATTTACAGTTTCCTTTTCCGGTTATAAGCCAAGGGTGAGAAGTTTGAATCACCCTGTACAGTTGACAATTTCGGAGAAAATATGTTTTCGATTTGTACTAGAACCTATACAGGATGTACCAGACGAGTTGGGTGCCAAAAGTTTCAGAGGCACAAAACCAAAAAATATGAAGTAAGTACCATCATTTCCACCTTCCCTGAATTATTGGCCTCAACTCTCTCGCAACACCCCGTATTGAAAATAAAATTATCTTTCAACAAAAGTTCCAATCGATTATGGTCCCTTACTACACAGACATTTCAGAAATGTCCAGAAGCACCAAAGTATGAATTGTTCAAAAAAGGTCACCTTCAGAAGTACATCTTTGCTTAAGATGTAAATAAGGCATTTCTTAAGGAGTTACATCATCAGTACGTTTTCTAGTTCTCAAAGTTTGTTGTCATTTGAAAATGTTGCACTTTTTCCATTCATCACTAGTTGCAAAGTACGTTCAGTTTCTCAATCTAATGAATAAATATACAGAGTTAAGTTTTGGAGACTGTGGTTAAATGATCAAATACAAAATAATAACCATAATTCATAATTATATTCACAGAGAAGCCTAAATGCATATTTTGAGCCTTCTCCAGATATTGTATTTCAGGTTTATTTTGTATTTTGAAAAATACGTTTATTGGTTAACAGATTTGCATTAATTCCATCGAATTTCAGAAATGTCATTGCAATTTCTTTCACGTCTTGTGTATTGAAGCGTGTCCAAAATTCTAAGGATTCCTCATACCGAAAATTGAACCAATTTTACTGTAAGTTTTATTATCATTATCCATTCCGGTTGTCTTACAAAATTTCGTCAGTTTCATTCAATTTTATCAAGAAATTCCAAGGGAATCCAAGGAAATCCAAGGAATTCCAAGGAAATCCGAGAAATTCCAAGCAAATCCAAGGAATTCCAAGGAAATCAAAGGAAATCAAAGGAGATCCAAGGAATTCCAAGAAATTCTAAGGAAATCCAAGGAAATCAAAGGAATTCCAGTTGATTGTAGACCAGAAATATACTGCACTTCACCCAAGGAATTTCAAGGAAATCCAAGGGATTCCAAGGAAATCCAAGGAAATCCAAGGAATTCCAAGGAAATCCAAGAAATTCCAAGAAATTCCAAGAAATTCCAAGAAATTCCAAGGAAATCCAAGGAATTCCAAGGAATTCCAGTTGTTTGTACACTAGAATTATACCGCACTCCACCCAAAGAATTACAAGGAAATCCAAGGAGATCCAAGGAATTCCAAGAAATTCTAAGGAAATCAAAGGAATTCAAAGGAATTCCAGTTGTTTGTCAAGGAAATCCAAGGAATTTCAAGGAAATCCAGAGAATGCCAAGGAATTAAACACCAGAATTCCACCGCGGTTTACCCCTCGGTTTTCTTCAACGTCAGCAGAAGTATGAAGATTTTTGTTTATTGTAAAGAGTTTTTTTTCTGCTCGTTGTTGAGTACAGCATTTTTTTGACTCATTTATATTTGAGTAAGTTACTTTTTTTCGACAAATTTTGTGAAAAATTCCATCAAAATTAATTGCAACTATTATTGATATCATCAAGTTCGTCATATCAGTTGTTAATAATACAATTTCACCCAATAATAGTCTTTTTTCATTCTTCAAATGAGTATTACAACATCGCCACTATTTTCATGGAATTTTCCACATATTTCACCAAGAAAACAAGTCATTCAAATATCAATATGCAGATACATTATCGATTTAGAAGAAAAGCCTAATTCCATAAAGCAAAAAATATACTTACCTATTTTTTATGCTTTCGTTGAAACTGAAAAAACAAACCATTTTTTAAATTTTCCAGTATAGCAAGGTTCAAGTTTTGGTTATATTACCTCATCATGGTATCAGGAATCCGTGATAGTATTTTATAAACACGTTTCAGACACCCATATATTCTTAATTAATGCAAAAAAAGTCTCTTGAAAAACAAAAAAATTGTTTGAAGGTTAAACTGTGGCCAATGCAAAATCATTTCAGGAAAGTTTTGAATCGCCGTTAATAAATTTTTTTTCTTACTCTGGAACAAATTTCTGCACAATATACGTGAATTTAATGATTCAAATTTCGATGATTAATGCAAACTGTTAGAAAAGAAAATACAGAAAACCATAGTTTTGCTTCCCCGACATTTCTTTGGAAAATCGAGATTCAGAAAAACATAAGCTGAAGCCTGATATCAGTAAGTTCTGCATGTGACCAGCACTCAAAATTTGCAGAAATAAAAATCAAATTCATTCAGGAGTTGTTGCATTATGCATACCAAACCAGGCTCGTTTGTTTTTCTTTGTAAAAATTATAAAAATCGGACGGAAACAATTTTAAACAGTCAGCCTTGTTTCTGTTTAGTACAGGTTAGACAACTTTGCATGTTTTCACTAGGCAATTTGCTAACTATAGGGTGCGACAAATATTCCAGTTGAGAAGTTACAGGGAGGTATAGTTTTACCGAGTTATCTTGAACCATATCTTTCATTCTTGGCTATCTTTCATTGGAAATTACTATAATCATTGCAAAAATTACACAATTCTTGTGTTAGATGAAGATTCCAAGATGGGTCCGAAAATGCTCTGTTTTGTTGAGATTTTTGAAAAAGTGAGTTTTTCATAGGGAGCTAAGAAACGCTTCAGCAGATTTCAATGGATATCAGTTAATTTTTTTACCGAAAAAATCTCACTGTTATTTTTTTGCAGTTATTTTTTCGGCTAGTTCAACAGATCTGAATTCTCAATTCTTTTTGAGGAGTGTGAAATCCATTCCGATTTTTGATAGGATGATCAAGAGTGTATATGGGTTTTTATGAGTGTCTGAGGGATTGAAATAATTTCTAAGGGTTTTTACAAGTGTTTATAGATATTCACGGGGTTTAATTGATTTTTATGACCAGACGTCCGAATATAAGGTAGGTAATTGGTAAGTGAATTGGATTTTGCTTCACTACGAACATTTTCAATGTTGGAAGTGAGTCTCGTAGGAATTTTCGAGCATCTTACAGTTAACGACCTCAGCTCCTAGAAGTTGCCCAGCCCAATACGAAATTCAGCAATCGAATCGAGTACACGCCTACTTTGTATCTACACCAATGCTTCACGAGCAAAGAAACAAAAGGTGTGACTTGTTAGGCGACACCGGTATCTATGGGTTTCCACGATTGTACATGGGTTCTTACGAGTATCTATTTCTTTTCACGAGTGTTCATGGGTATTCACGAGTTTTTATGCATTTTTACGAGTGTTTATGAGTTTTCAAGAGTGTCTATGGGTTTTTACGAGTTTTCATGGAGCAAACAAACAGCATTGACGACGAAATCCACCATATTCTTCTTCCTCGTCGTTTACCCGCAAGCGCATGAGGTGATCTCGCGCCAGTCGCGCCTGGAATAATTCGGCCCTAACCTTTTCGCGAAGCTGATGCGCAGCGAGTAGGGATCCACTGGGCAGGCCTGCGTGGGAGCGTGGCTTGTCAGGCGACACGGGTATCTATAGGTTTTCATGAGTGTCTATGGGTTCTTACGAGAGTCTATGTGTTATTACGAATGTCTATTGGTTTTCACGAGTGTTTATGGGTTAAACGAGTGTTTATGGGTTCTCATGAGTGCCTATAGGTTTTTACGAGTATTCATAGGTTTTACAAGTTTTTCAAGGTTTTTATCAGTGTATAAGGGATCTTATAAGTGTTTATGACTTTTTACGAGTACTTATGGGTTCTTACGGAGTGTCTATAGGTTATCTCGAGTGTTTATGAGTTATTGAGAGTTTCTATGGGGTTTTACGAGTATTTATGGGTTCTTATGGGTGTCTATCAGTTTTTACGAGTGTTCATAGATTTTTACCAGTTTCTCGAGGTTTTTATCAGTGTTTCATGGGATTTTATGAGTGTTCATGGGTTTTTACGAGTTTCTATGGATTTTGACTCTATAGATTTTTGACGAGTGCTTATGGATTTTCACGGACTCTTATTGGTTTTGATTGACTAGGATTTGCCTCACTATCACATTTTCAATGTTGATAGTGAATCTAGGAGGAATTTCTGCGCACCCTACAGTTAACGAGCTCATCTCCTAAAAGTTGCCCAGCGCAATACGAAATTCAGCTGTCGAATCGAGTGCACGCCTACTTTGTATCTACACCAATCCTTCTCGAGCAAAAATACAACATCGACGACGAATTCCACCATCTTCTTCTTCCTCGTCGATCACCTGCAAGGCGCCAGCAATATTTCTAGCCAGCAAGGGCACGAGGTGATCTCGCGCCTGGAATAATTCGGCCCCCACCCTTTCGCGAAGCTGATGCGCAGCGAGTTGGGATCCACTGGGCCGGCCTGCGTGTGGGCGTGGCTGGTCAGGCGACACGCCTCCAGACGGTCGAAAACGCACAGGCAGTGGTCGGGGGGCAGGCGGGTGGGCGTGGGGCAGTCGTGGAGGGTAGGGGAGTTGACGAATACAGGGTGGTCGGAGCGGTTGTACACCCAGATGCGGTCGCCTTCTCGGGATAGCGTAACACCTGGAAAGGCGAGAGGATTTTAAGTAACAAAGAGACCGGTGTGAAGCCAGCCAGATGGGAGATCTGGTGAAGCAGGTTGTGGAGTAATAGTTTGCATATTGAAAAAAAAATATCTGGCGATAGGTGTTTTTCATCAATGAGAACGCGTAGTAGTTGGAGAAATGGATTTATGTCACCTGTTCATTTAACATGATTTCCACCCCAAAATCGAAGAAAATTATCATTTCTATTCGTAAAAAATATCTCGTTATGGATTCATGCAGCGCCTGATTACGTCGCATACACTTATTTACTTTTTTCTATATGGTGAGAATAGGGAAAAATGGATGCGAAAAAATCAGAGGACAGCATGAATTCAATCGATGGATATTTTTACCCTCGTTTTACTCAAGGAAAATCACAGATTTTTGATTTTTTTTTCGATTTTTTGGTTGACAATGGGATAAAATTGATGTCACAAAATGAGGAGACAGCATGAATACAATCATTGTTATGCCTTAAGTATGTTTTGAAGACAAACATCCATAGCAAGATATTTTTATCCAAAGAAAATGACAAGACTTCCAATTTTATTTCGATTGTAGGGTTGACAATAGGAGACAGCACTAATACAATCGATGTTTTATGCCTATGTATTTTTTACAATAAAAGCAAGCAAGATATTTTTACCCAATGAAAATGGCAGGTAAAATGAACAGGTGACATAATAAATCTATTTCTTCTACTGTCGTTATTGATGAAAAGAAGGGGAACTTGACCATTTCCATGTACGTTAGGAAACTCAAAAACGTCAATGAAACAAATCAAACAAGACACAATAAAAATAATTATTGAATTGAAAATTCTCATCAAACTGTGATTTCTTGAAATATCAGTGTTCAATCGAAAGTGCTAGTTTTCTGAACTAACGACTCGGGCGGACTAAGGGTGACTTCATAAAAACTTTTAGCATTTAAGATTTAACATTTAAACATTTAAGACTAGAGTATTGTGGATTCAGTTATGAAAAAAATCAAGATTCTAGGGCAATTTCTGATCTAGGGCGTTTCTGATACAGAACCAGATTTTCAAAGTTTAGTATGTTAGGAACTGGTTGGAAATCAAAATTTCATGTTCTGATATCATTCTATTAATTTATATCCCTAAAATGATGCCCACATCCATTATATCTCCACATTATTCAGAAAGTAATCACTATTCGTTGCCTAACAGAAACTGGCTCACTCCTTTGATCTATTGCCAAATATGGAGGCAACAGAGTGAAGCTGACATTCTATAGTGTATTTTTGAAAAACGGTTCAGTATCCGTATTTTCTCTCAGAAGGAAAACAAATATTCATAGGGAATAACAGCCCAAGATATTTTGAACAATTTTTTAATGGCGGGAAAATCATAAGTCTTAAATGATTTTATAACATAACCAATAATATTTCCATGTTCCATTATTAGGTAATAAATCTCAAGTCATGAATTGTTTTATAAAGTGGCCCTCGAACTATGTTGAGCTAATGTTTCACTACATCATTATCAATCAAACGTCAATAGTAGTGAAAAATATCGAAACAATCATCAAATTCGAAAATCCTATAAATTTTCAAATTCTCCGTGTTCAATCGAAAGTCCAAAACTAACCTAAGCCGATTTTACACCAAGTTTTTTGAACTGACGACTCGCGCGGATTGAAATCATGTTGAGCTAATGTTTCGCTACATCATTATCAATCAAACGTCAATGATAGGAAACAATAACAAAACAATCATCAAATTCGAAAATCCTTTGTTCTCTTACACTCTCAGCCGAGTTCTCAGTATTATCAATCAAATGAATCAAATGTCAATAAAAAAAACATGCAACAAATTGAGGAGTTTTATCATTTTCACATTATCAGAAATCTCAGTGTTCATTTCGAAAATGCAAAACGCACCTAAGCCGATTTTACACCTAGTTTTTTGAACTGACTCGAAACGCTGGTTGTGGAACTATATGATGTATGTACATTGTTTTGAAATGGTCCAGTTGCTTATGTGTATTATTTTGATTTTTTGATAGTAATTTGAGCTTAGAAAACCGTTTATTTTTGTACTCTTATGATTCGAGAGAGATATTCGTTCAATAAAGTATGTTTCACTACTTGAAATACATGAGATTCGCAGAATAAAAATGCCCCAATTTGAGGTTAAGTTAGTTTGCATTTCATTCCTATTCAGTAGTAAAATAAATATTGCAAATTTAGTGGAGTGAAAATGATGTTCACAAAGTATAGGTATTCAAGATGTATGTATTGTAGTCAATTCATCTACTTACATTACATTACAAGAAAAAGTCCTTAAAGCTGGATGTATCTACGAATAATAATTGATCTACCTAGCAGGAAAAATTGAACATAGGTGCTATGTTTTTGAGTGAGGATTTCATTTTTTCAAATTTCAAATGTAACTTCTCACTTCTGGGAATAAAATGCAACTGAATTTAGAATCGACGTTGAGAGAAATTCTTTCAATTATACACTGATAGAAATTATCAATTTCTGTGAAATACAGTGACAACACTTTCATGAGTTACCGAGTGAATTACATGTGAAACAGAGCAATAATGATTTAAGAGACTCCACTGAAGACTACAAACTCGGAAAATATCACGATGACCACTAAACTTTCGATAAAATGCATGGAAACTTGAATGTAAACAAACATTCAATGTACTTTCCATTAGTTACTTGATTATCCGCAAGAAGGCGTATCACTTAGTTTATTGAATCGCCTAATAATGATTTTTACATTCTCAGCATTATAAATCAAATGATGAAATGAATCAAACGTCAATGATTGAGAAATTCTATTATTTTTTACATTCTCAGCAATCTCAGTGTTCAATCGAAAGTCCAAAACTCACCTAAGCCGATTTTACACCTAGTTTTTTGAACAGACGACTCGGGCGGACTAAAACTATGTTGAGCTAATGTTTCTAAATTGAGTCCGTCTGGATGGGGCACGTCTCCAAAAACGTTCACAGCCGGAGGCTCGACTGGAAAGAGCGGACCCACACGTTCCGACAACTCCCAGTAGGCCAACTTGCACCACTCCGACGAGTTCATACAGGAATCTGCAAGGAAAATTACGAATTGGAAAAAACATCAACATGGTCTACTCTCTGAAGCGAGCAGCATTCATTTTTTACTAGTGTGCGGAATTGAGCTCTTTTCTACCTTGAACGAGAGAGGGGAAAGTTCTCTCCTCTTCCATCTTTCTCTTCAGTGCTACCAACGTGGTCGCATTGAAATATAGAGAGATCCGATGAATCTTTCCTTGTCTAACGTCTACTCTGCACCACTGAACTATTTTCGAAGTCATAAATGACATTGACTGATAACTTTTCCAATTTTTTGAATGAAATTTCGAAATATATCATACTTCTTTGACATAGCATGATTGTTAATATCGTTAAATTTGACTCTCTGCTGAATTCAAAAATAGTTCAGTGGCACAAAGTAGATGTTAACCAATGACAGATTTATCAGACCTCTCTATATTTCAATGCGGCTACGTTGGTATCATTGAAGAGAAAGATGGAAGTAGAGATTGGAAAGACAGTGAATTCTCATTTTTCCGTGTATTTGTAGAATTAGGGTGATTAGAACTATAAGAACCATGTAAGGTGAGTCTTTTGAATTTGCGTGTATTTCGCAAACAGTAGTATAGTGGTGTGCTTTAGTAGGACTAGTAGAACGAATACCTACCTAGTTGAATTTGACGATATAATGTCAGATTGTTACGCCATCCTACTGTCATTGTTACTCTTATTACTCGATTCATCACAGTAATGTCTGTCATTAAATGTTGAGAATCGAGTTAGCAATGTATGAATGACTCCATAGTTGTAGATAAACATACTTACTTGATTTGTATTTTATTCGTTATTCTCGGGATGGATAACTTGTTTTTGAATAATCACAGCCAACAATAGTTTTTTGTTTCAAACAACGATATTGTTCACCTCCATTTTATTATCAAGCCAAACACAGTGGAGTATGGAGAGAAATAAATAATTGCTATTATCATTGTTGATATGCTAACTAATCTAACATTTTCCATGTCTTTTTCCTATACCTGGCATTAGCGCGGTGTTTGCTATTAGGGCTGACACCTGGTCCATACACAAATATGTCACTCTGTGGTTGTATTTATATTGAAACTACAATTCGAACATCCTTGAAAATTGAATAAACCTGCTGTTAATGCAGGTAGAATATTATCACCACACGGATTATTTTTTGCATTGCATACATATGGCACGGCAATGGTGGTTACTTCACATATTTATTTGAGTTAATTGTTTCGGTTGCAGAAAAAATAGCATGTTTCATTCGGATCAAAAGTGACTTTGTATGACTCACAAATTTTGCTTTCCGCCACGCAAATGCAATGTCAAACAAAGTGTCACTTTTGATCCTAATAAAACAATATACTATTGAGGTCTCGATTGAGGTCTTTTCTATCTTGAACGAGAGAGAGGAAAGTTAACCTATATTCTTTGGTCTTTCATTCTCAACAGTGACTACCATCATGAGTAACCATAAAATAGGACTTGACACTTGACCGTTGCAGATTGGCTCACACTTATGTGCGGGCTATCCGAATAGATTAGTACAGACCAATCAGAACCATGGAACTTCATTGTTGATATCTAGCGTCTAGAGACAGGGTACTACAATTAATCCTCGCAGTGGGGAGAATGCAACAGCGGAAGCAAGATAATGAATAATAGTATGATTCATTTCACAGCTGAAAAGTGAAATGACCGATGATATAAGTTAGATCCAACATTGTTTATCATATTTTCACAATCAAAATTATTGAAATAAGCCATAAGCTGTTCTTTGATTGAAATTTCTGTCAATAAGTTTTCGATGAAATCATTGAGTATTTCAAATCAAATTAGTGATTTTGCAATATAATAACCTTCATTATTTCCAAAGATATATTTCTGAACTCTAAAAGTGGCTTTGATATTTGAATAGTTGTAGATAAAGTATAGTATTCTACTCGCACATGACTATTACCCACTCAGATGATTAACTTTCATCTTCGTGGGTACTAGCCATCCTTATGCGCTTGTTGAATAATATACTATTATTTTACAGAGACGAGGAGAGAAAATCCCAAAAAAATCTGGAATAATGAATGCCAATAATTCATTATTAGTCCGCTCGCCAATTTTCCCAGGAACACCCTGTATGGTGTGCGGCCAGCAGGTGGGTATCGCATGATCGAATCGATCTGCATGCACCTCGCAATATTCATACGAGCGCCGGCAGATGGACGCCTGGCGCCAATCGGGTGACGTCATCATGTTTCGCTTTCTCTCTTTCTGCCGCCGCACCTGTCAAAAGACACGTGCAACTTTTTTCGGACTCGCACTCGCATCGATTGGAATTCGATTTACAGGGGTTGTACGATAAGGAAGCGTCGAGGGAAGCGTGTACGGAAATTCCACGGTTTTTTTCGTGTTCTTTGTTTCTGGCAACAGATACCTATTGCGACTATCACCTGGAGATTTCGATTCTTATGATGAATACAGACTTGGGATGCACCGGAATTCCGGCGGTATCACCAAATCCGACCGATCCGGATCGCTCCGACCTGATCGCTTTCCGGCCGGAGCTTTTGGGAAATGTTTAAGTTTGAAATTTTTAATATAATTTAAATTCAAATACATATAAAAATGAAGAAGATTATTTCAAGGTTTTTTTCAATTGGTGCCTACTTACCTATTATTAAGTCGTTAATTACAAATACTTTTTTTTTAACAATAGTATATTATGTAACGTCCTTGTAGTAACGAGTATTTTAAGCACAAGCGGAGCAGAACGGAGCGAGTGTTTAATAAACGAGTGTCTAGAAGAGTTTATATACGTGTTATATACTATGCTTTTTCTACGAACTCCGAAAATTACATTAACATACCTGTTATTCCTGCTAACCTACAAAATAATTCGAAAGGAATGGGAATTGAGAACATAATACATGCAACTGCATGCAACCAGCGAGACACGTATAAGTGCTGATATTGGTTGTAGATGTGTCCAGCCCATTGCTTACTAACCTTTGTTTCACGTTTATTGTCATGCTTAGCGCAGAATAAATAAATTGTTCTCAAAGATGGAGGCTTCATTTTTACACTTCTTCGAGATATGCAAGTACCAGAACATTCTCTTCGATTTCACTTTCGTCTACTTTTCGCATATATTTTTAATGAATAATTCTGATTCAAACGAATATTGTTTGAATAATTCTGATACAAAATTTGAAAATAACAGTTGACAGTTAATACAATTGACAGGCCAGACATGTCTCAAATTGCTGAAGCTGTGTTTAATGAACTGCGTTGCCATGGTAATGTGTTTAAGAAATCGTGTTGCCATGGTAACGTGTTTAATATTTTGAATAAATCCCAGATCGTCAATCCGTGATTAATCGATCATTCAGCGTGGGACATATCCGTACGCTAAATGCCATTTTAGTTATGTGAGTAGAAAAAATATATTTCCTTTCCAAAACTTACGAAACATGAATAGTAACTGGAAACATTATTAACAGCCAAATTCTAACAGCAAAAATTACAGCCAAATTCCCTGCCATGGATGGTCTTATAAGATAAGTATACAGTTTACATAAAAAATTTGAGTGAGAAACTCAAAACTTAGTATTCATAATTCATTTTATTAGGATTATTGGTGAATAAATAAGAGCTTTTCGGCATTTTCAGACTTTAGGCTACACCTATTATCAACAAATATATTACCAATTTCTGAATATAGTCACTCTGAATAGACACTAGTTGCTGGGTTCTTTTAATTTTTTTTAATTATTGGCATGAAATTGAAAGGTCTTAAAATCCATACTAAAGAATCCAGAACCGTATTTATTAAAACAAAGTTGATGATCGCTGCTCAGAGACGAAACGTCGGCTTGAAAATCTGATACCACCATCTTGTAGAACAGAAAAAGTAGCTGATGCGTTTTGTTACATTTCAAATACAGTCATAAAGTCCTCAAAGAATTAAATGGACACTCGAATTCTCGACAATTTTCAAAATGCGATAATTTTTTTGCAAATCGACCGATTTTCAATCGAAATATTTTCCATTTATGACATACCAAGTGATCAAGAATAGTGTTACATAATCGAAAAA
The DNA here is from genome assembly GCA_918026855.4 of Phaedon cochleariae. Taxonomy (NCBI): domain Eukaryota; kingdom Metazoa; phylum Arthropoda; class Insecta; order Coleoptera; family Chrysomelidae; genus Phaedon; species Phaedon cochleariae. The sequence goes on from OU896723.1 coordinate 5,031,021, forward strand.
GTTTAGGATTTTCCTTATTCCCCAGGAATTTTTCATCCTTCTGCAAATCATCTTTCTCATCAAATCTTCAAGTCAATATCTCGAAATGATTTTGGAATATCCGGAATTAGAAATTTTCAAAGTGTACTGCCATATAACATGGTCGAATTCATTCCCTGAGAAGATATTCACCTGGTTTTGAATAATCCAAAAGTGTCTCATAGAAACACGAAATTAGGCAGGAAGAAAATCTCACAGTCAACTCCACCAAAACTATACTTTATTTAACATTGGACATGTTTCGAAGCTTCAAAGCTTCATCATCAGCAGAAATTATTTGTTACAGGAAGTACTACAATAAGAAAGACAAAAAGCTACGTCAGACAAGTATTCAGATAATGAAAGTCAAACAATCCTCACCTGTTTTGGGGAAAATGTTTCACATGATGAAAAATCAAAAATGTAATTTACATATTGAAAAATTTTGATGATAAAAAAGTGAGGGGTCCGCAATTGAATGCGGATCCCTTTGTCAAATTATTAATATCTTCACGATTAAGTATGTAATTTGAGTTTTCTTTTACATTGCTAGGCACATGTCCAATGTTAAATAAAGTATAGTTTTGGTGGACTTGACTGTAAGATTTTCTTCCTGCCCTATTATCTTCACTCCACTGCAAGATGGATCGACTCAGATGGTTATTCATGAAATTGCTTCGAGATGTTCACTGGGGCAATCCATCTGAATGAAGGATACATAATATAAACATATGCTTCCACAAAATCTCATCGGACAATATCGATATTGCACATTCTGTATATGGAAGGTCAGAAATTCCAAAAACCATTTCGAGATATTGACTTCAAGATTTGAGAAAGATGATCTGCAGAAGAATGAAAAAACTCCGGCTGGATCTATTAGTAAGTTTACGTACGAATAAAATGCTAAAATTCTATTCGCACGTTTACGTTCGAATAGGTTTCGACGTACCTATGTGTACATATGCGTACGTATAATATGCCAATGCATATCCACACGTTTACCTACGAATATGGCTGGCAGTACCTATACGTACGTATACGATATAAGGTTCACTTTTATATCAGGTGTTATTTCTCTCACTCTTATATCAGGAGTTTTTGTAAAGATATGGAAGCATTATAGCAATTCGAATTTGATCGATTATTTTGTCGATCACATTGATCTGAATAAATGTAGGAACTTCTTCCTATTTTTCTAGCACATTCTCATCTGTGCCTAACACATTGTTATATAACTTATTTTCATATTGCATGTGTTTGAACATTTTTATCATTATGTTGTACGTCTTCAAAATTTGAATTTGATATGATTACATGCATCAAATATACGTGTTGATATCAGTAATTAATATTTTACAAACGCTGCCGTTACGTACCATGAGCATTCATGGAAATTATTTGCACGTGGGCGTACGGATAAAGTATCTTCACCCTATCCGCATGCAATGCACACATACGGATGTATACGTACGGATAGGCTTCGGCTTATTTATACGTACGTATACGTACGGATAGGCTTTGACATATTATACGTACGTATACGTACAGATAGGCTTTTGCATATTTATTCGATTATGTAAAACTATTTTTGACCACATGGTATGTCATTACTGGAGAACATTGATAAGTTTCAAACAATGAATCTCAAACAGGGAGGAGACATCTTTTGAACACTACATTCCGATTGAAAATCGGTTGATTAGCAAAAAAGTTATCTCATTTTGAAAATCGTCCAAATTTGAGTGATCCATTTAATTCTTTGAGCACTTTAGAAACATAAAAATGAAACCGCGAATGTTAGGTTTGTGCCAAATATCTTCGTAAGTATTCGACATTTTAAATTTCAAAGCGACACCAAACTGCGCAACTTTGCCTCAATTTGAGCGATCTCAAATCTCTCCTACTGTCCGAGATCCCAATGATGAACCTCGAATTTGGGACATTGAAATCATTATCAAAAATTCCATCATTTATTTTTGTTGCCCATATCTGATGGGTACTCGTTCCGCAAAGTGGTTCCCACAATCGCAATAATCACAAACAACAACGGTACTTAACAGCACTTACAAGCATAGGTACTGACCGCGCATGCTCGGATCATATAAATTTCAATCAGTGGACACCGACTTCGATTCAATCGATTCCCACAGCTCATAATGATTGCATGAGCAAAAGAAAATATTATCAATTATCATCGCATACCTTGCGACGATTACCTACGAAAGTAGCCTCTAATGAGCTCCGTGCGAACCTATACAGGGTATGTCACTACGACTTAATTTTTCCTACGACCACCTATGAAAACAGCACAAAACACATTGATTTGTTAAATACTATCTGTAGGTTAATCGAGGAGGTGGTACATTCATTATTCCAAATTTTTTGGGAGTTTCTCTCCTCGTTTCTATAAAATAAAAATATGAATATTATTTCAATATACGTGTAGGAAGGACAAATCAGATGATTTGCCCCAAAATGTCACTGCGTTCAAAGAATTTTCCTATCAGAGAGCCTAAAGGAAAAATTCACTAGCTTGTCAGTGACAATTTGTATTGAAAAATTTTTGGAGAAGAGAAATAAAGGTATATAGAAAAAATATCAAATTTTCACTTATCTTTGGACGTTTCGGGACCGATTCTGCTCCCGTTTTCAACATGAGAAGAGATTATTTCAATAGCGAAGTCGTATAATATGTCTTGTCAATGAAAACATTCAGAGATGTCATTTATATGAATATTGAAAAGTAGGGGACCTAGATGTGAGCCTTGAGGAACACCCGACGTTATATTGACTGATCTTGAAAGATAATTACCAATACAAACTGTCTGATTACGATTACTTACGTAAGATTGAAACCAATTCAGCAGGGAGCCGGTCACACCAACATTAAAAAACATAGTATGCCGTGGACAATTGACGGCATTTGAAAGAAAGTCAATGTGACACTTCTGTCACCATGAATTAATTGATTTGTATATTGTGTAACTTCATTTGCAAGTTTTGATTAGAAGTACGTTCGGAATATCAGGAGGCGTATCTGATATCATTGGAATTTAAATATGATATTATTGTTATTTGTTTTTTAATAGTGATAAAAATACACTGATTACTTGGACTGCACAGATTTTAGAGGTATATCGACACCAAAGGGTGCATGCTGAATCCAATTCATTTCACCTCCCACGGGAGTTAATGTTCTTTTCCTCCCGTGGGAGTAAATGTATAACTTTGTTTCCTCAAATGAGTGAGCAAACGTCTACTTTCGATCCAGTGAGTAGAAAAAAGTGATTTTTGTTTTTGAATATAAAAACGACGAGCTCACACTAGCTTTATATCGAGAATCAGTGGGGAGAAATCCATGAAAATGTGGAAGCTTATATTTCCGAATACGCTCTCTTCAATACGAAATATTTTCGACAAAGCAGTGTTGCCGCTTCTACTAGAAAGTAGTAGCAACATTGATAATTCAAATGGAACATCCTGTGTTTCATCATATTTTTAGATTCTTATCTTATTTTTCAGATATATCACACTTGCAGTCTATCGAAAATGATTACAGAGATATAGGTTGTTCAAAATCGAGATTTTTCAACTTCAGGATGTCCTTATCCCAACTATTTACTGATATTTAATCTGAACAGATACTGGGTGGTTCAAGATTCAGGATTTTGTAATGTTCCATAAGAGAATATTCAAAATTATTTCAGGGAATTTAATAATATTCCAAAATGCTCAAAAGGTTCAAGACCCCCAAATTCAAAATGTTCCGAGAACATTGGGAATATGATCATTCACATTTTAGATTGATAATTTCTGTGTTTGAACTTAATTTTTTTCAATTCACATTTGATAGTAGCAAGCTAGCATTATCCTTAGCTATAGAATTACAAAAGCGTGTGACGCCTCTGGTGTACCATACGCATATAAGTCAAGAATCAAGTATGATCGCGATTTCTGAATTCTTGTTCAATCAATCAACATACTGATAATAGTTGAGATGCGATGGGTATGTGGGAAAGTTCGTTATTATAAGATAATAAGACTACATTTTTGACGAGCGGAAATGAAGCCAATTAATTTAAAATGTGGTGATTGAAGTTCTATAACCATTGTTACCGTCGACAATAATTGTTCGAAATACAGAAATCACATTCCCAATTATTTTTTTCACAAAAAAAGCGAGATATTCTGTGCAGAGGATATAATATAATGTTCAGTGTTTTCGTGTAGTCCTACGGAATATATGTTCATTTTCAGTCAAACTATTCATGTTTGAAGAATCATCTTAAACAGGTCAATGTTTCAATCTTAATTTGCCACATTTGGAAGGGAAAATCGAGAATTAAAAATGTGACAAGTGCTCTGTCAAGTGCTTCAAACTACTTGGTGTACCTACCGAAAGTCTGTAGGTACCGAGTGATTTTTTTTTAACTTACGAAAAAGGATAACCTGTAATGTTCAGAGAACATCGTGAGAACCAAGGGAAATGTGGTAGGAATTGGTGTTCTTCTTAATTTTATGGAGGTTATATGCCTCGGACAACACCTCCTTGGCAATGTGTTCCAGAGCCTTGCTGTTCGTGGGATGAACGAGTCTTTGGAAAGAGATGTTCTGCAGGTCTTTGAAGTGACCACGAAGGGTGCGAAGCCTCAACTCGACGGGTTAATCTCGCGGGGACTGCCAAGGGATGAACAATTGTTGATATTTCAGATGAGCATCGCCCATAAAAATATTCATAAAATAGGGCCAGATTGCCAACTTTCGGTGTTCCAGAGAAGAGAGTGAGTTTGTGAGCAAGGCATCACCCACGAGACGAATTGCCCTTTTTTGGACAGAATCCAATAGTTTCAGAGTATGTTTGGGTGCTGCACTCCAAATATAGGAACAGAATCCCAGAACAGGTCGGATCTGTGCCTTATAGATCATAAGCAGCTGACTGGAAGTGAAATAGCTCCTGGCCCAAAACAGAAAATCGAGTTTTTGGGATGCACTTTTAGCATTTGATCTCACGTGATTTTCCCAAGAAAGGTTATTGCTGATAGTAATACCAAGCATCAAAATGGATGTCTTCAAAGGTATGGTTATACTCCCAACAAGCTGATGTTGGGCATAGTGAGATCAGCTTTTCTAGAGAAAAGCCATGCTTGAGTTTTGATTGCATTGAAATCTACCAAGTTATTGGATCCCCATTCGAGAACTACTGTTGCCAAGTCCATATTTATGTTGTCAACATTTCTCCCTCGTTCGTTTCTGATTTGCCTGGCTGGTATTGGAGCCCTGGAAGAGAAGGCGGTATGGAGGGTACTATCATCCGCGAATGAATAAAAATAACTGACATGCTCACATGGCACCTATCTACCCAGTAAATTGTTTTCGGAACGCCCTGTATATTACAAAGTCGATGTAGGTGAGTGTAGGAACAATTGCTTTCTTCGTGCGCTGAAAGTCTGTTTGTAGACAGAAATAGAAATGGCAATGCAAATAATTGTATTAATTCGTATTGGAATTTTTTTAATGACCATAAAGTCGGCGCCAGTGTTTTGACTGGATTCGATAGCGAATAATGTGACCTAATGTCTAAATTTATCACCTGAATACGACGATCACGTTGAATTAGTTATTCCATCGATTTGCCGCAATCTCTCGGCATTAAAATTGAGGAATAATTCGTGCAATAATTATTGATCTTTCCGTTTTCAGTATTCTTGTATATATCATTATCTGATATGACAGTTCTCTTGATATTTCTGATCGCACCCAATATAATAGGCCAAGAGCCGATTGCAAATTTCGACCTGTGTTTCGGCCGTCATCTGAAACGAAATGATATCTACGGCTGTAACAGATAGTAGCGAAAGGACCACGGACACATTATATGGGAAAATGTCTTTCGGTGAAAATGGCTGGATTTTTGATATGTTGTAGCTGTAGTTATTCTAAGTGAAAGACTCCATTGGCCCAACTCGATCGTATGACCAGATTCGGCGCTGGAGGGTGAATCATCATGAATTTTGTGTATTTCTGAGCCACAAGGCACATATCCGACCTGTCCTGGAATACTGTTATTCCCATATTTGGAGTGCAGCACCCAAACATACCCTGAAACTATTGGATTCTGTCCAAAAAAGGGCAATTCGTCTCGTGGGTGATGCCTCGCTCACAAACTCACTCACTTCTCTCACTTCTCTGGAACACCGTAGACAAGTTGGCGATCTGGCCCTATTTCATAGATATTTTCATGGACGATGCTCTTCTGAAATATCAACAATTGATCCTCCATTGGCAGTCCCCGCGAGATTAACCCGTCGAGTTGAGGCTTCGCACCCCTTCGTGGTCACTTTGGAGACCTGCAGAACATCTCTTTCCAAAGACTCTACACTACAGGGGGTCAAAGATAAATTATTTCCTTCTATTAGTTGAAATAGCTCGCTTACTTTTCAAGATATCCTTTTGAAATTCGGTGTGGTCAATACTTCCTCGAAGATGATCATTTCAAGCCATCTAAAGATTTTTAAAATCTACAGGGTGATACGTTTATGGGGGTAGACGCTTCCTTATTCCCCCCAAACTTTTCCGTAATACGCCTCTGGCATCTATCAGTGATCAAATTATGTGGATCGTTCGTTCGTTTGTTTCGCTTAAATTTTATTCAACTGAAAAAAAAACCTCGACTTTTTACCCTTTGTATCCCCAATACTGATCCAGATTGGACTCGTGATTGCAATTTTAGTGAGTACATTTCATTGCATTTTCAAGGAAAATGGAATGTAAGCGAAACATAGGCAAAATTAACATGTTTTAGAACGTATATGCTTATTTATCTCAAAACCGGTTTGTTTCTCGAAAAAAATGGAAGAGCGAAAAAGCCTGTAAATTGAACGATTCACAAAATTTGATCACCGAAAGATGCCAGAGGCGTACTACCAGTTTGGGTGGGATAAAGAAGCATCTACCCCCAAAAACGTATCTCCCTGTAGATTTTAAAAATCTTTAAATGGCTTGAAATGATGATCTTCTAGAAAGTATTGACCACACCAAATTTTAAAACGATATCTTGAAAAGTAAGCGAGATATTTCAATTAATAGAAAAAAATAATTAAACTTTGACCCCCTGTAGCTCCGCTAATAAACGAGATCGGACTTATGTTTATATAAACTTTTTTGATCAAAATGATGAGATGTATCTCCCATTTCAGTTTGTGCCTTAAAACCTGAATCACCCTGTACATGTGATATATATCCGAGAAAAAAGTACTCACTTTTTGCCCACGGGAAAAAAGTAATTCATGAAAAGTGACATTTTATAACCTGCCAACAAAGATGAAATGCCAAACTTTTTTCCCGTCACAGAAGAAAAAATATTTTCAAAGAAGATTAACGATATGAATACCTTGTTATTTGATTTCATCTAGGTGTCTCAGTACGAATAATAATGTAATAATAATAATTTAATGACGTCTGTTGGCTCTCAATTTTCATAGGCAACTCATCAAATAAGAGACTGATACACCATTTTTTTAATTCGCAATCTTATCAGTTAGTAAGACACAAAAATGTTTGTGAATACTTAAGCAAATTGAAATACTAGATGTATTTTGTTGGAAAGTTACTTTATTCATGTTGATACCCGCATAGTTTATCTTGATGTATATACGAGTATTATTATGTATTTCCCAGAACGCTTTAGCGTTCATAAATAATGTTTACCGTAGATTTGAGACAACAGCGATTGGATTTTAGATTTTACTCGGGGAGTTTTTAATCTTTGACTCGCCATCTATGACCTGATGCGTGACTTCTTCAGATCTATAATGTCAAATGTTGGAACTATGCACTATGCAGGGATGTTCCTGCTAGTAAAATTATTGTACTATTTTCTTTCAAATTTTAACTATCAACTTATAACCTCATCAAACACAATTTATATGATCATAAAAGCTCCACAACCCAACCTCAAAGTAATGATAATATCGTAACAAGGTTGGCAAGCAATGAATTCCGGCGTTCTACAAGGATCAATTTTGGCACCAATAAGATTGTTCATACTTTTTTTATATTATATAGTTTTAGTTATATCATAGAGAGATGAATATTGTGTATATCATGAGGAATGACTGAAAGATAACTAGACTTTAGGTTACTGAACTGAGGAGGGTTTGAAATCCGAAATGAGTTGATTCGAATGAAGTCATATAACACTGATGCGAATGATTTACTTACTTCTCCTATACATTCCAATTTTCATTTCAATACTGAACATATAGGTAAGTTAAATTTTTATATCATATTATTTATCAGATTGCCAGATTGGAGAGATTGTCAATTCTCAATTTCAAAGGATTTTAATTTTTCTTGCTCTCTTTTTGAATGTTCAACAGATATAATTCAATGTTCGACGTTGCAAATAACCAGGAAAGTAGTCGTTTTCTGTTAAATATTCATAATGATGTTATGTGCAATGTGCAAATAGGTACATATCAATGCAAATTCCCAACTTTAAAAGATTTAGTTTTCAAATTCATATCGTGTGTTCAATAGATAAAATTCAATGTTCGTCGTGGCATAAAGCCAGGAAAGTAGTTGTTTTCTGTTGAATACACCGAGAATGAATTGTTATTTTTGTCACATAGAGAATGCGAAGTCTCATTATATTTCTTTATATGTATATCGAGATGTATATCCATTTTTCAATTTTTTTATGTTCATAATTTATTTAAGAAAAATTTCCTTTTCAATTGTTAATACTCCATATCAATGAGATGTTCTGAGTAACAACTTGCCCTATCAATAGCTTCGCAGATGATAAATATTACTCTCCATTCCGCGTTCTCTTCCAGAATTCCCCTTTCTTTCCAGGTAACTATAAGAACTCACGACCTGTTCTAGAATACTGTTCCCACATATGAGGTTCAGCACCCAAACATACGCTGATGGTCGAACTGATGGTCTTAGAACATCGTAGACCATCGAGCTATTCGGCTAGTGGGTGATACAGAACGGCAAAGCTCTGGAATTCATTGCCTGAGGAAGAATTTACAAAAACCTATAGTCCCCAAAAGTTCAAGAAAAATCCAATATCTACCCCTCTCCCTGAGTTCTCCTTAGGAACGCACGATGTTTTCCGATTCACTTATGTTTCCGAACACCAAGAAATAAGTCTCATAAAATGATATCGAGAGAGTCACCTCCACTATTTCCCCCTAAAGCTCTAGACAAACATCGAAATTTGCCTACCATGTACATACAATCTCTGATAATTTGAAGGGTATAAATTCACATCAACACAATGAATCGAACATGTAACTCCACGTTTTATTTTTAAATATGACGCAGCGATGAAATATTATGCGGAATAAATTACAGGGAATGAAATAATTTGAAGAGAAAGAACTGATTTTCATATAAATATAACCGATATCCTAACCCATTCACCTTGCCATGCTGCATGGATGATATTAAATTTAACATTCTTCGCCAACCAACATAATATGCATAATCAATCACCCCGTGTTATCCGGAATAGAATAGATAACACCCAGTAGCGTAACTGCACTTTGTCAGATGATCATTAAGTTCTTCAAAATTAAATGAGGAATTACAGGTACCCTTTCATTTCCTGAAGTGCATTTTGCACTAGTGCAAAAATTAGTAACTTTATGCACGATGAAAAATAGACATTTTTGTATCTATATGGTGCGAACTGCTACTTTCGTTATCGAGAACGGATTTTTTTAACAAGGCGCAGTCGAATTAAAAAAATAGTCGAGTTCACCAAAGTATTTCTCGCACGTGTTGCAAAAAAAACATTTCTACAAACCTTAAAAACAATTGTTTTGAAATATGTAATACATACTTAGTTTGAGATGAAAATTAGTGTTGAACTGGCTTCAAAAGGCTTGATTATTATTAAACATTCAGAAATACCTTATTTCTTGGATTTTTCCTCCATCGAGGACTAGGGCTTCGCGAGACCAAGAGTCCAGTCTTGGTCTTGACAGAAGACTAAGACCAAGACCAAGACTTAATAAATTATCCCAAGACCAAGACTCGACTTTCGAGACCAAGAACAATGCTTTCTCCCAAGAGTCTTGGTCTTGGTCTTGAAAGAAAAATAATGAACTTAAATCTACTCAATATTAAGAAAAATCTGATGGAAAATGTAATGGCATTTTATTTCAGTTATTTATTCGTCATATGGTAGGTTTTTAATTTTTGTTCACTCAAAATCAGGAAATACATTTTTCAAATTCAGTATTGCGGTTTCAAAGTTTACAACAAATAGGTGTATGTTGTAAGGTCACAGTGGTCACACCTCCTCCTATTGGAAATGATATGAAAATGCGTTGTCAGTTCCGACCGTTTTGAACGTTTTTTCTGGCCTGTCGAGCGTCGGCCTGTTTGCTGTTTGGGTCTCATTATTTAATGTTTATTGAAGGTTTATTAAAAATTATATCCATATGGTAAAAGGAGAAATTTATTTCGCTTACTGACAATTGAACAATTTGGAAGACTGAGAAATACGAAATAGTTATTTAACTAACTAGTGTATTAATGAGGGCGATTAATGATCGAGATATTTTAACCTACAATGAAGTTCACTTTGGAAATTGAATCTAATAATCAATTACCGTTTCTAGATGTTCTTATTGAAAAATCAAATAACATCTTTGTAACGAGTGTATATCGTAAAAAGACCCATACTAACAGATACTTGAACTTTCAATCAAATCATCAGAACAGTATTAAGAAAGGAATAATCAAACCACTCCATGATAGAGCCAAATCAATATCATCTGACCAACAAATTTTCAATAACGAAGTCCACCACATCAAAAATGTTCTCCAACTGAATTCCTATCCAAAGAATTTTGTCGATTGGACGATTCATCAAATTGAAAACAAACAGGGTCAACCACAACAAAATCAACCATCAATAACGACAAATATAATACCATACATTCCCGGCATATCTGAAAAAATAAAACGTGTCGGTGATAAATTTCAAGTGAAAACTGTGTTCAAAACTGAAATTACAATGAGATCAATTCTAACTCAAACAAAGCCGAAAAATGAAGAACAATCGTCAAAAAATTGTATTTACAGTATACCTTGTGTTTGTGGAAAGTTTCATACAGGTGAAACCAAAGAGACCTCTTTCAGTAAGGACGAAGGAACATATAAGTACAATATAAAGAAAAGAAACATCGATAAATCGAAACTAGCTGAACATATCCTTACTGAAGACGGACAACATATGGCAAAATGGAATAATATTAAAATCATTGGAAAAGAAGATAACAACCAGAAGAGGCAAATCAAGGAATCTGCTTGCATTCTTCTGAACGGAGACAATAGCATTGCTTCTTGTTCAGTCATGGTATTCACTACTAAAATCTGAACATGAAAATGATAAATTCAAGATTAATTAATGAAAACATCCTGTAACTCCTTTGATTGCCAACGTCACCAATTGTTATTGAAAACCGAAAAGCTTCAAGACATATTATACGACTTCGCAATTGAAAAAATCTCTTTATGTTGAAAACGGGAGCAGAATCGGTCCCGAAACGTCCAAAGATAAGTGAAAATTTGATATTTTTTCTATATACCTTTATTTCTCTTCTCCAGAAATTTTTCAATACAAATTGTCACTGACAAGCTAGTGATTTTTTCTTTTAGGCTCTCTGATAGGAAAATTCTTTAAACGCAGTGACATTTTGGGGCAAATCATCTGATTTGTCCTTACTACACGTTTATTGAAATAATATTCATATTTTATTTTATTTTATAGAAACGAGGAGAGAAAATCCCAAAAAATTTGGAATAATGAAGAAAACTTGGTTCGAATTCATCATTCATCCGGAAACTACTAAGAATAACCCAGTAGCCTTGTTACAGACATTAGTGACATTTGACATTTGTCGAAATGATCAACATAGGAAATAAATTCCTTGTGTTAGAAAACAGGGATTAAAATCGTGTCAGAAACTTGAAAAGGCGAACCCGTTAACGGAAAATCTTCGATGAAATCCATATATTCGATTCAAATGCAGATTCCGCAAGTTATAGCATAAACAATGAATGCACGCGGTGTATGTTTGGTTGCCTATAAAACAATCGTGCATTAATAGACACATTGATCATTAATAGGGGTCATTAATGAACGATTTCATAAACATTGAACTTACTCGTTAATACGAGGTCGAAAACCTATTATTTGCATATTAACTGTTGGATATTTGAATTGAAAAATTCAAATTTCTAAACGCATTTTGATCCAAAACCAAGATTATCAAGACCAAGACCAAGACCAAGACTTAGCCAGTCTCGTCGTGGTAACGTATAGGAAAATGAAAAAAATCCGATTTCTTCGAGAAAAATTTTGAATTAGCAGTTCTTTTTCTTGGTCCTTCTCGCCCTAACACCCCCCCCCCAACAAAAAAATCCTGGGCACGGCCTTGACCTATCAATGCGCAAACCTTGTCATTTTTGACGTTTGTAGTAAAAAGTATATTTTCAGCGGACAAAATGGATATTATGTCAATCAAGAGCCAATTTGCAATAAATCGATATAGGTAACACACGGAGAAGAAAAGATTTCTTCAATCAACAAAATGTAGGTCATTATATTTCATTCAAAACGAAGAAATATTCTAATTGAAATATTATCTGTGATATTATCACATTTGAACAGAATGTTACATCATTTTCAGTTGAGAAGTAACGAAAATATTTCGTAGTACTAACAAAAAATGTTGTTGTGCATATGTGACAATCATATTTCCTTGAATTCGCGATATTCTGGTTGATTCGAACTTTATTTTTCTCTGTGCAGAAATGTCGTTTTAGTCCATAATTTAACTGCTCACTATGTATTGAATTAGTGTACGCCGCTGCAATACGAATGGCTATTATCATTGCTTTGCTATTATAAGCAGTTTCAATTTGAATATTTTACGCGTAAATAGAAAAAAAAAGAAGCTGGCGCCGTCTAACCTAACTAGCTTACCTGATAATGTTTAGTGAACATGTTTATTACTTATATCATTAGGAGTTATATTTAAACATCGTAGTTATTCGAACGTGATCAAACACGAATTGTTATTAATAATTACTCCAACTATAGTAATAAGTAAGTTTCGAATTGAATATTATAATGATCCCGGATGAAGGCGAATTCTTCAGAATTACGGCAATTACCAAGTGCATCTTCAGGTATAAAAGATTCCCTCTTTTTGAACTATTTATACAGGGTGTATCTAAATAATACTGAAAAAATCCAAGAGGTGATTCCTTGTGATATTTTAGAAAATAAAGTTATTTAAATGTATCCTAACTTGCTTCGTTTTCAAGATACAGGGTATTCATATTTCCATGAAAAATCGTTTTTTTATTCATTACTCAATTGTCTTTCCATCAATAATATAGAGCTTCTTTTGGTGCTAGGCTAGGCTCTGGAATTCATTGCCTGAGGAAGTATTCCCACCAACATATAATCTCCAGAAGTTCAAAAAAAAATCCAATACCTACCTCCTATCCCTGTCCTCCCTAGGAACGCACGATGTTCTTTGAACATTATAGGGATTCTCTTTCGTGCGCTCCAAGCGATAAAAAAAAATAGATTCGAATCATATTTCCAGTGGCGTCACAGTGGGTAAATTTATCGATATTTATGGTGAATGTCATTGTTTGTACGCCACTGGTTTTTCTGAGTTCCATATTTTTATTAGATTGACCTATTGGAATAACAACTTTATTGTTCCTTGTGTGGTTTCTGTATCTCGCTTAGTTTTTGAGAAATCAATAAAAATTCGATTTGACTCCAACATTTAATGTAGGAGTTTTCAAGACTTCCATTGAGATTACTCAATAACAGCAATTCGATCATTTCAAAATTTTGGGTCTTTGTCAGTCTCCAACCATACTGAATTTTGCCACCATAAAAGCTTATACAGAGGAGGTATAAATAGAAACATTTAATACTTCCAAATTCAACATCCTGTATCTCTTAAACGGAGCAAGTTAGGACACATGCTTGTATCAACTTTTTTTGCTAGAATATCAAAAGGAATCGTCCCTTGGATCATTTCGGTGTTATTTAGATACATACTGTATAAGGATTTTTTTTATGTTCTGGTTCCCACGAAAAGGGATATCCTGTAATGTTCAGAGAACATCGAGAGAACCAAGGAAAATATGGTAGGAATTGGTGTTCTTCTTGAATTTCTGGAGGTTATGTGCCTCGGGAAACATCTCCCTTGGCAATGTGTTCCACAGCCTCACTGTTCGTTAGATGAACGAGTCTTTGGAAAGAGATGTTCTGCAGGTCTCCAAAGTGACCACGAAGGGGTGCGAAGCCTCAACTCGACGGGTTAATCTTGCGGGGACTGCCAAGGGAGGTACAATTGTTGATATTTCAGAAGTGCATCGTTTATGAAAATATCTATAAAATAAAGCCAGATCGCCAACTTTTTTACGGTTTTCCAGAGAAGTGAGTGAGTTTGTGAGCTATTCATCGCTCACGAGACGAATTGTCCTTTTTTAGACAGAATCCAACAGTTTCAGGGTATGTTTGGGTGGTGCACTCCAAATATGGGAACCATATTCCAGGACAGGTCGGATCTGTGCCTTGTAGATCATAAGCAGCTGACTGGAAGTGAAATAGCTCCTGGCCCGAAACAGGAAACTAAGTTGTTGGGATGCACTTTTAGCAATTGACCTCACGTAATTTTCCCAAAAAAGATTATTGCTGATAGTAATACCAAATGGATGTCTTCAAAGGTATGGTTACTCCTGACAAGCTTATGTTGGGCACAGTGAGATCGGCTTTTCTAGAGAAAAAGCATGCTTGTAGTTTGTTTGCATTGAAATCTACCAAGTTATTGGATCCCTATTCGAAAATTGTAGCCAAGTCCATATTTATGTTTTCAACATTTCTCTCTCGTTTGTTTCTGATTTACCTGGCTGGTATTGGAGCCCTGGAAGAGAATGCGGTATGGAAAGAACTATCATCCGCAAAGCTGTGTACTGGACATGAATTTGCTTCCAACAAATCGTTGATATATGGAGTTAAAATAGTGTTGGTGCTAGAATTGATCCTTGCGGAACACCAGCATTTATGAAAAGAGAGTCAGATAAAACTCCTTCGACCACTACATGGAGAGACCTGTTTGAGATAAAACTAGCTAGCAGAGAACATAGCTGGGGAGGCAAGCCATAAGATGGAAGCTTGGCGAGGAGTCCATGGTGCCAGACTCGATCGAATGCCTTGGAGATATCAAGTGCCACGGCTAAGGTTTCACCATATTTCTCAATAGATTGCTGCCATATATGTGAGACGTAAGCGAGCAGGTCACCAGTTGATCACTGATGACAGAAGCCACATAGCCTATCGTTGATAATACCTGAATGTTCCAGGTATTTCATGAGCTCTAAAATAATAGTTTAAAAAACTCCATACGAGTGTGCAAGGGATTGCCGTGTCCCTGGAAGTAAAAAACGGTAATCCTGAAGATCCTGATCAGGATAATGTGAAAAAACTATCAAAGTATGCTATTATTTATCATCGGTCCTTGATATATGTGCAAAGTTTCAATTCAATTAAACGTTTTTAAGCGGGTCAAAATCACCCGTCTCTCTGGTTGTAATTATTTATACAAGTACTTGGTGCTCTGGATGTGAAACGTTATTCGGAGGAATAAAAAAGAATATTTGAAATTATGGTGGCGGAACTTTGTAATTTTGGTGGCGGAGCTTTGAAATTCAGGTTGGGGAACATCAATCACCATTTTATTAGGGAAAATGAAGTGGGCCATAATCACGTTTGAAGATTCCGTTGATACAAACATACAAACATACATACCGAGCCAACATAGTCGTGATAATAAAAACATTCGTTATTATCTCGCTATTATCACCATTTTGAAAGCATTTTATTGAAAAATACAAAGAATCTTCGATTGAACGAAAAGCTATTCATAAGATTGATAATTGAATCATTTATTTATATTCAGGAATTCTCGAGAAAAATGATTGAAAATTATTCAATGTTCGACCGATAATTATTATACGAAGTGTTTTGTCAGTATGTGTTATAAACAAACTGTTGATATTTCCGAAGAGCATCGTCCATGAAAATATCTATAAAATAGAGCCAGATCGCCAACTTTTCTACGGTGTTCCAGAGAAGTGAGTGAGTTTGCGAGCGAGGCATCACCCACGAGACGAATTGTCCATTTTTGGACAGAATCCAACAGTTTCAGGGTATGTTTGGGTGCTGCACTCCAACTATGGGAACAGTATTCCAGGACAGATCGGATCTGTGCCTTATAGATCATAAGCAGCTGACTGGAAGTGAAATAGCTCCTGGCCCGAAACAGAAAACCAAGTTTTTGGGATGCACATTTAGCAATTGATCTCACGTGATTTTCCCAAGAAAGGTTATTGCTGATAGTAATACTGGAAGATCAGGCAAAATCCTGATTTCAGATTGTTGGTCCCCACTCCCCCATCATTTGTACCATATGAGTGCGATAGATTTTCAAATATCGCATTGAAAAATTGCCGAAAATTCAACATTTTCAAATAACACCTATTTTTTCAACACCAATGAAGAACAAAAGGAAGGATTGTTCCCATTATTATTGTCGCGCTATTGTTAACCATGACACATTATTATTATATCAGTTTAGAATCGTGACAGAAAAAAAACTAGAACGTTCCTTTTTTTGTGTATACGTGACATCACTCAGAAGAAAAAAAAAAGGTTTGCACTACCATAATTACCGTCTTTTCTTCATTATAGTGGTACATTACTGTCTCATTCTTCCTCCTACGCTGTCTTAGTTGAAATTCGCATTAACATTACCGCCCAAGGGGACATATGATTGTTCGACGTGTAATAAACACCTCTGACGGCCTTCACATTTTTCTTTTCTTCACGTTGCAGACAAGTAGGCAGTACCGTGCCATATCCCGTAATTATCGTATCGAATATGTACCAACTATGTACTTATCTGGATCATTTTTTCAACAATGGTAATGGTAGATCGAGCGGTAGATTGGGTAATGGAAAGAGAAATTACAGTCGACGAAATTCGATTAAAAAATTTGTTGCGAACAGCAGACAGACAGACAGACAGACAGACTCGTTTGACCCAATTCACGATTCGCCCAATTTTCGATTCACCCACCGTCTCCGAACATACCCGGAAAATGCCACGTGCAGATAACAATCATATTATGTAATAGTCAATAACTTACCAAAAATTAAATTGACCAGGCCTTAAGAGTGATGTCTTACCACTTGTTGAAAACCAACAAGGTTCAATATAAATTTTAGTTGAGAGAATATTGTTAGATGGACTCTATGAAACACCAACCAAGTTCTATCAAGGTTGAATCAGAAAAGGAAACCTCAGCCCATCCTCAGCCACAACTGCCACAAGGTACAATTATTGTGACTAAAACAGTTACAAAAAATGTGTAGTTTATCCTGTTTTTATGCCCTCTCGTTTTAATCATAAATAATACCACAAGTGATAATATTTTGCCGGAAATATTCGGTGATTGTTACGACAGCTTGTTGCCTAGTAATTTCGTGAATGACATTGTTATCAAAACTACGAGCCGTATAGGCGAGTAATTTTGGATCAATGTCATGAGCGAAATTAGAGCAGCAAGCTGGAGTATGTCAATCAACTAATATTTCCAGGAAAAATAGTATCACGAGTTGTATTCATATGACTATTTCATGATTGAATGAGACAATAATTTAAGTATATTCCAACTTGAACTGCGAAGAAGAACATAATGATAGTAATGAAATACAGAATTCAATTTCTTAGAAATTAACTACCTACTTATAGTTATTCACAAAGTGGAATGTACAATTTTGATGAACAGTATTTTTTTTATTATCTTGGAGATGGTTGCTCTCAAAAGAGTGTATACAATTGCTATCCAAATCAAACAAAATAAATTGAATTTATGTGACATGGAATAATTAAAAAAAAAAGATGTCGTCGCCGAGGACTCGAACCATCGACCTTCGTATCCACGCGCAACAACCCTATGAGTTGCGCTACATCAGCTGGTAATTATATCAGTCAGTCAAAATAACTTGAGTGATTACTGAAGATTACTTTAAAAAGGAATTTGAATTCTAGTATTGTTCTGTCAGACTGTCAACAAATATGCAAACTTTTTGAATTACACATGAAACGTCCAGCCAGAATAAAATTGTCTCGCCTTTCGTACAAAATATCTCACTACTGCGAATTATAAGTAAATAAAATAAAGAAGGAACTTGGGCTATTGCCTCAGATTTGAATCCAAAGCAATCATGACCAGACACGATGTCAAAATTTTATCGCTGATAAACGAGGTATGTTGGTCACGTGTGGGTCAATTCGGCTTCTGTATTGGTAGAGCAAGTCCGATAAAATTTAATAAACAAAAAATATCGCTAGAATACAGAAGAAACCGTGAAAATGGTCGATTCTGATTGGTTCTCGAGATCAAGAGTGGAATAGTCATTTAAATACAACTCGCGCCGTCAAAAGTAACCTCGTATGCAACCAACTATACTCTGACGTGCATTGAGTGTGGACAACCCACAAAACGCATATGGGTAACTCATGGACGTATATTGTTTATACGTCCATGGGGTAACTGATCTCTGGATGATTATTTCCGAGATTATTTCTATGCAGGTGACACAACCCTGGTGCGCCTGAAATAGTGAAAATAACACGAAGACGACGAATCGAGGTGACAGGTGACGACATTTAGCTTTCATTTTCGGCGGGTTAATCAAATGAAAAGAGGAGATATTGCTATTTTTGATATACAGGGTCACTGATATGTATGGAAACAGGTGAATATCTCAGTAACCTGTTGTTGGATTTTTTGAGTTTATGTAATGTCTGATTTCAAAACGTGGCGGATTTGAAAATGTTATAGCCAATGTTGCCACTTTTTCAGTTATTCCGTATTTTACATTAACTTCCTCATTTTGAATGGAACACCCTGTACCTTATTGAATTTTCAGATTCTCCTTGGAAAGCTGATTTCATCGATCTATCACACTTGGGGTCTAGCGGAAATGAGTACATAGGTATAGGGTGTTAAAAATCTAGATTTTTTCACCTCTCTGACTTTTTTGTGTCGAAATTATTCATTATCGATCAGAACCGCTCCAATGTTCCTATCTTTACTTTTGATTTACTATCTACTGACATTTAATTGAAACAAATACAGGGTGGTTCAAGATTCAGAATTCTGATCACCCTCTGTATCTGTTCCAATTAAATGTCAGTAGATAGTAGGTCAAAATTAAAGATAGGAACATTAGAGCGGTTTTGATCGATAATGGATAGTTTCGACAAGTTGAAAAATCTTGATTTTAAACACCCTATACCTATGTAATCATTTCCGCTAGACCCGAAGTGTGATAGATCGATGGAATCAACTCTTCAATGAGAATCTAAAACTCTATTAAAGTAAAGGGTGTTTTATTCATAATAAGGAAGTCACAAAAAATCTGGAATAACTGAAAAAGTGGCAACATTGGCTATAACATTTTCAAATCCGCCACGTTTTGAAATCACACTGTACATAAATTCAAAAAAAATCTAACAACAGGTCACCGAGATATTCACCTGTTTCCATACATATCAGCTACCCTGTATTTACCAGCCAGGCGAATCAGAAACGAACGAGGGAGAAATGTTGACAACATAAATATGGACTTGACAACAATTCTCGAATGAGGATCCAATAATTTGGTAGATTTCAATGCAAACGAAACACAAGCATGTCTTTTATCTAGAAAAGCCGATCTCACTGTGCCGAAATAATCTTACCAGGAGTAACCATACCATACTTTTGAAGTCATCCATTTCGATGCTTGGTATTACCAAAGTTTACAGAATTGAAATACTATTCTGTAAACTTTGGTATTACTATCAGCAATAACTTTTCTTGGGAAAATCATGTGAGATCAGTGCTTAAAGTGCATCCTAAAAACTTGGTTTTTTGTTTCGGGCCAGGAGCTATTTCACTTCCAGTCAGCTGCTTATATGATCTATAAGGCACAGATCCGACCTGTCCTGGAATACTGTTCCCACATTTGGAGTACAGCACCCAAACATACCCTGAACTGTTGGATTCTGTCCAGAAAAGGGGAATTCGTCTCGTAGAAAAGTTGGCAATCTGGCTCTATTTTATAAATATTTTTCGATGGACGATGCTGTTCTGAAATATCAACTATTATTCCTCCCTTGGCAGTCCCCGTGAGATTAACCCGTCGAGTTGAGGCTTCGCACCCCTTCGTGGTCACTTTGAAGATCTGCAGAACATCTCTTTTCAAAGACTCGTTCATCCAACGAACAGCAAGGCTCTGGAACACATTGCCAAGGGAGGTGTTCCCCGAGGCATATAACCTCCAGAAATTCAATAACTCCAATTTCTACCTTATGTTCCTTGGTTCTCACGATGTTCTCTGAACATTACAGGATATCCCTTTACGTGGGAACCAGAACATAAAAAAAATATTTTTGTATACTTATGTCCAGACTAGACGTGGTAGAATTGGTGCTATTTACCCGGAATTTGTTTCAGCTTCAGCACAAGATTTTTATAGAAAGTCAGAATGAAAAATAGCTAGAAAATGGCTAAATGGCCAGCAGTGGCACTCTTGTAACTCGTTTCACAAAGCAGTAGCATATCGAAAGCGAAGCGAAGCTAAAGCGACTAGCGAGTAAAGCGTATGCTTTGTTTTAACCTACTCTGTATCAAGTTCGTTACGCTAAGTTATGCTTTCGCTATCGTCGTACGACTTCATACGAAATAAATCGAAGTTGATGGAGTTAAATTTGGCAACAGTGTTGCGAATTCCATTTATTCAAAGGAAACATCTCATTGGATCAAAACAGAGGCATTCACAAATTATTGTCTTAAAGCACTTGGAGGAGTTTCCGAGAGATTAGAAATTCAATAAAACATCAAAAACACATATAAAGATGATTTTTTTTCTATAATTTTAAATGTTAACCACAGGTATTGAGAGGGCCAACAAAAAATAATCATCATCCCAACAAGAACTTATTCTGCACAGAGCTCATTGCAAAATACCTATATGTACCTACTTTGTTCATATAAAAAATTGGGTAGGTATTTATATTCTCACTATTTCTTTATACTCACATCTCGACTCATACCTATGCTACTGGTAAAGATAAACGATCTGAGAATTACCTAAATGTGGGTAATATTGTTAGATAACGAATTGCTTATAAGTATATACTGGACGTATCACACTCAGTCAGTAGGTTATTATTCACATATTAAAATGTAATATCAGAAATTGCTTTTCTACGCCTCAAATTAAACATAGGAACATATAATAATTCTTCGAATCGCCTTCTGCAAGGGAGCTCTATAAATATTGACAGTGCATTTCTGCAGATGCACTTTTTCTTATACAGTTCACTTCAGAATTTTGGATCGAATTGTTAACGTAGTAAAATTAAGTAGAATCCTATTTTGTAACCTCAACATATAGTGAATAAAGTTTAGTTAACCCTGTTCCATGGAAATTACTCTTGTTCCTTCCTTGGTACACAACAATATTACACAGTTTTTCTTGGGTGTCTCCAAGGTTTTTGATATCCAAATAAGTTCCGTTCAATGCAGTCATTATGCAAATTTTCCAAATATGAACGTTCCAGGCTTTGGAAAATCAGTTTACATTCTCTCTCTGTTATGTTTCCCTTATAGGTATCGGCCTCACAGAGACATACATACCTATTTCTCTCATGAAACAAGGATTCAGTGAAGCAGCAGTAATGACACATGAACGACTTGAACAAAAACTAATACCTAACATAAATAATACGACAGAATCACTGAAAGCAGCCACCAAAATCCTTCGCTTCAGATGCAATTTCTTGTAGCTAGACGAGTTTGAAAATGGCAAGTACTAGCCATAAAATGGCAGTGCCGGCAGCACTGTAAAAAGACAGATAGGGAGAGAGAAAACGAGAGAGGCCTGCCAGAGGGAGAAGGAAGGAAGCCTGCTTCGCGATCGCCGCTAAATAGTACGCCCGGGTATAAAAATAGAAATTACGAACGAGAGTATACCGCTGGCGCCAAGATTACGAGCGACCGTGTCGGTTCAGTTCAGTCAGTTGTTCTTGTTGCGTCACGTATACACTCAAAATGTTGTGTATTTGCCGATGCCGGCTTTTCTACCTACCTACCTAATTACCTACCTACCGAGTAGGTATATTTGATTTGATATAATGATGGGAATCACTGATAGATATCTTTTTCTTTTAATTGATGGATGTTGGAACTATTGGAAGTTCCATTCTGTTCCGTCACCTTATCACGTCAGGGAATAGGGCATTTGAGACAAGTAGAAGAAGCAGTAGTAGATGGGGAGGCTGTAGCCAAGCAAGTAGGCCCCGATGGGTCCTTTTTGCTAACCCCTGCTCTCCACATATCTATGCATCCTTCACCTAGATTTCCTTCACGAATCTCCCTGACCTTCTGTCTTCCTGTTGGAGATTATCTACTCCAAAGATTTCAAATCTCAGCCTTCCGTACGTTTCGCACTCGCCGAGGAAATGGAGTGACGTTTCCTCGTCTTCCCCGCATCTGCGGCAAGTGGGGTTGTCCTCTATTTCCATAAGTGATAGGTGTCTGCCTAGCCTGTTGTGTCCTGTGAGTACTCCTATGAGGAGGCGGAGTACTTCGCGGTCTCTGCCAAGCAGCCACTCCTTCCTCGATTTGCTTGGACCGGCCATGAATTCCTTGGCCTGCCTGCAACCTGTGATATTCCTGCAGTATTCTCCTATAGTGCCTTGTCCGTCCATTCATCGAGGGCTGACGTAATTAGGCTCCTTGCTATGCCTAGTACAGGCTATGGCCCCAGAAACGGCTCCGCGGATCCGGCCCTAGCAAGTTCGTCTGCTGTTTCGTTTCCGGGCACCCCACTATGACCCGAGACCCATACCAGTTCAATTTCCTTTGATTCTACTAATATCTCAAGGGCATTTCCACATTCCTGTACCAATGCTGAGCTTGGTCTGGGATGACAGATAGCCCTGAGTGCTGCCTGACTGTCCAAACAGATGTATATCTTCTGCTCTGGTCCCTCTTTCACCTCTTGCCTCTCTGCTACGACCAGGATGGCGAACACCTCAGCTTGGAAAACTGTGGTGTATGGTGTATTCTCCTAGAGCGTAGCTTTCTCGTATGCTACTTCCTTCGATATAGATCACTGCGCCCGAGGCCTGTTTGTCAGTCAGACGGAATCCGTCTGTGTAGCATACTAAGCTTCCTGAGCGAAACTCCACTGTATTGTTTCTCCATTCTTCTCTGCTTGGAATAGTATGTTTGAACTTCCTTTTCCATCTCAGCCTGTCCTGCGCTTCATTCACTCTGAGAGTAGAGATAGGAATCTCCTGCTCCACCCACTCCCCCCCACTAATTTTGCATGTCCTGTTATTGTCCCTTCATTTGCCCAGTTTCCTGAGTCCCGCATCCTCAGGTGGGCCGCTATCGTCTCCTTCTTTATAAAGATTTGAAGCGGTGGTAGCCCCAGTATCACTTCTAATGCTGCCGTTGGCGTTGTCCTCATTGCACCTGTTATTGCTAGGCATGCCATCCTCTGGACCTTACTTGGGTTCCGACCTATCGTAGTGGTTTCTGCGCCAGGCCACTACACTGCCGACCCATAATGGATCTTTGGTCTTACGACTGCTGTGTACAGCCAGCGCATAATCTCGGGGTTGATGCCCCAAGTTGTTCCTATAACTCTTCTCAGTTGCACAGATAGCACCGACTTTTGCACAACCCTGTCCGCATGCGGTCTCCATGAAAGTCTGGAGTCCAGAACCACCCCTAGGTATTTGACCTGTTGGACTAATGCCAACTCTTGAGAGAAAATAATAAGGGAAATGTTCCTTATACTATTGAAATTACTATAAAATGTGTTTTCACTTTTCAGCCATGTCACTTAAGAGGGCATATTCCGCAGCGCCTCCGCCAATAAACGAGGTACCGCTCCCAAGTTCCCCTATGGTTATGGATCATGCTAGAGGCTCAATTTTTTTTTCCTGGGTAGTCAAAGGTGCAATCGATGCATCTTATCGAATGGATTTTCATTTTTTTACATACACTAATTCATAAACACCTGTAAAGTAGTGCGTTTTTGACCGATTTTGTGAATTTTTTTCTTCGTTATGGAATCAAAAATGGAAAAACTACTCGATAAGATGCACAGATCAGATGTAGTACTCTCCATAAATAATTTTTATTTACTGAAATCTTATTTGGTTTTCGTATGGGAAATTGGGAGCGGAGGCACCGTGAAGAAGAATTTTCCCTGTGGGCGCGGCACTTGCCAAAAATAAGCTCCTCCCATAAAGTTCAAATGCCTTATTGATAGTCAATGGTACTATGATGAAGTATGATATTTATTATTTTCACGAAATAGTCTGCGATCCAATTTGTCTTTTCATGATACGAACCTATTTATATTTCGTTCAATAAACCTACAAGACTTATACCTGATGTATAATAAACATAGGTATCATGATGGAATTAACAAAGCAACTGTGTTGTATCTATAGTCATATAATATATTTTTTCTATTTCTTCGAACACAGGGAAGTGCTGGAATGTTCTAAACGATATCTTTAGTACCTATAGTCCAACAAATGGATATAGATATCAGGGACATGATAAAATTATTTAATGGATCAGGGTGAATTTTACTATTTATAGACTAATTTTTTTTTATGCAAAGTTGAGCCAACAAAAAACACGGTTGCATGCTTCGTCATACCGCCATTTCTATAGAACAGGTGAGATGAGCGAAAAAGTACTCCAAGATTTATAAGACATTTTACATTTTCCATATTATTTTGAAAAAAGTCAATGGAATACTGATCAATACTCATTCCACAGAGGAATGTCCTAGATAATAATATATAATTAAATGGAATATATAGATGAAATCCGAGATGAAATCTCTCAGACGGTTTGTTAGAGAATTATATATCCAAAAATACCTAATCAATGCAGCATCGTTGGTTTAGGGAGAATGAACATTTGCAGAATTGGAATTAGAATAGGTGAGGAAAGCGAAAAAGTACTCCAAGATTTATAAAACATTTTACATTTTCCATAATATTTTGAAGAAAATGAATGAAATACTGATTCACTCATTCACAGATAAATGTCCTAGATAATAATAATTATATGGAATATATCTATAGATAGAATCCGAGATGGAATCCTTTTGGTGGTAGGTAGGTATGCGTTTTTTGCTTTCCAATGAATTCGAAGGATCTAAAAAATAATATATAAAAGTTTGAAAAACTACTGAAACACGCTTTTATGGATAGCCAAACTAAATAGAAGTAGAAAATAAAATTGAAAAAGTGTGTTGATACATATTTAACTGAAATCATATTTTTTAGAAATAATGTTTAATGCAATACAAAGTTTGCCAGGTGAGCTAGTACCTGATATAACTATGTCTGATGCCACCATTCCCACAAAGTCCACTATAAATAACAATGCTCGGTATTTCAATCAGCAAAAGTCTTTCTAAGGATAATCATAATCAGGTCAGATCCATTGGCGCAAAATCTGCTCCACAAAAACTTGGATTTTCGTTTCTTGCGAAAAGCTGCTTTACACCTCAACAATCATTTTTGAAAATAATATATTTTTCACTGATTTGATATATAGATATTGAGAGGCAACTTCAGGCTAATTAATTACCCTATATTTATATATCGACGAATCGTTTCGTGTTTTTGCAACATTGAAAATATGTAGCAAAAAACTCCAGAATGGGATATTTATCGAGTTTACAATTAATACTAACACTTTGCCATATGAAATCGTTATAAAATATGCTTTTGATAGAAATACCTAATGTACAGTGGATGACGCGTATTTCGACAAATCGTCGTGTATTTTTTATCTTTGAAACGTTGAGCAGAAAATCCGAAAATGGGGTAATTAATTACCCTAAAATAAGCCATTTAATCTCAATATATTGAATCGGTGAAAAATCAATGTTTTCAAAGCTACAGATTTTTCTGATAGAGAGGTGCGTGAAAATTTTGGCATAGGGAAATAAATAAGCCTAAAATGAGCACTGCATTTTCATTATATCAGATCAACAAAAAATATTGTTTTCAAAAATAGGCTCTGCTGACAAAATTTCTCCATAATATTCAATGTTCGACGTGGCAAATAGCCAGGAAAGTAGTTGTTTTCTGTTGAATATTCAGAATGATGTGTGCATAAGTATACATATTTTTGTCTGAAAGGGAATGCAAATTCTCAATTTCAGAAGATTTTATATTTCATTTTCAAACTCTTATCGTGTGTGTTCAATATATGTTATAATTCAATGTTCATATAGCATATAGCCAGGAAAGTGGTTGTTTTCTATTGAATAAACTGAAAAAGAGTAGATATTCTCATCACATAGAGAATGCGAATTCTCAATGTATTGCTTTATATAAATATATATCCATTTTTGTATGTTCATAATTTATCTGAGAATATTCCTTTTCAGGCTTTGCTGAGTTCGGCCGAAGCTAGCAAAGCCACAGACTTTTCTATGATAGAGAGGAGCAAAAAATTCGGGAATGGGGTAATAAATTAGCCTAAAATGAGCCTAAAATGAGCCTAAAATTATGAGATGTGTTTTATGTTGAACATCGAAAGTAGCTTTGTTAGCTTCTTCAGTATGTTTCCAAGTACTTAGGTATGTTCTCCAAAAATTATAAAAAAAATCCAATACCTACCTCCTCTCCCTATCCTCCTTAGATGAGGATTCCCTTCCGTGCGCTCCCAGCGAGAAGAAAAATAACATTCCATATTTGGTATGTATCGCTCTAATTTCGAAAATATCCTGTAGATAACATAATCATCATACCTATACCTATTGGTCAATTATCAAAAAAGTACAAAATATCTAATCATCAGCGCCAAAAACCGAATAGGTACTGACAAACGTTCAAAATATTAGTAATTATGAGACCATTTGAATGTCTTCGATGAATAATCAACCGGTTGTCAGTGAGCGGCAAAAAGTAATCAAGACGGTGTCGCGCTACTTTATGTTCGGTGTCCTCGACGTGCCGCTCGATGAACATACCGAGTCCAGCTTTCTACGAATTCTTCAGGTTGATCCCGCCCCTTTCGACGGGAAAGGGATAAGACAGAAAACTGATAACATTCGAATAATTTCGAGTGGCATATGGCCTCTTAATTCAAAATAGGTGACAGAATGGGACAAAAAGTCGCAGTGTTGTCAACGCGGCTTATTTATGGCTAGAACTGGCCTTTTCGAGAGGTGATGTGGAGGGTAAATGTTGCAACTGGCGGCTAGTGGATACCTAATTTAGCCATTTGAGAAACCTATAATGCTTATTTCTTGCCTTTTATAGATCAATATATAACCGAACTACATTAATCCAGAGTTACCCACCATTTAAAGTAGGTAGGGTATATGCACTGGTTAACCGACCGGCACTGGTTCTCGACCGTTCTGGCATTTGAGACAAAATAATAAGATAAATATTCCTTATACCATTAAAATTACGAGAAAATGTGTTTTTGGCCACTTAACTTCATTCAAAATTGCTGGCAGAATGGGGAAAAAATAAGCTCCTCGCACATAAAATCATAAAATCATTTAATAACCGTCTGTCATTGACAGAGGCTGTGTTATCGTCCACGTTTGAAAAGTGCTAGTTGATACCAGGCCATTTTGAATGCATTAGATCTTTGAGTTTTGTTTCATATTAATCATCTTACAATAAGATTTCTACCATATTTTACAATGAAGTACCTATTGCAGCTGCACAAATTCATAAATTTGATTTTTGTTGATTTTTATTGTTCATAGCTATTTTAGGAATCGAAAACAATGACAGGGGCAATGACCATTAGGTTCCTATGTTTATAATGAGTATTTTTCTCCAAATGACATTGAAAGTGGACTTTTAATGACACTTAACAGGCAGAAAAAGTTTTTGGCTATGCAAGTAATTTGAATCAAAATTGACAATGACTTTGGGTGAACAAAAAATGATGGATTATTTGTACTTTGCGTGAAATTGAGAAGAATTTGGAGAAAATATCATATGTTTTACATGGCAGAAAAGAATATGTAATGCCTTGGCTGGTTTCCTTGCCTCGGTTACGCCTAGGCTCGCGCCTAGGCTATCATCAAACGCAAGCCGCGGCTTTAAATCTTGTACTTTTCTGCCTTGTAAAACAAATAACTATTTTTTAGTTCTTCAGTTTTTAAGACTCTGTCTGAGTATATAAAATGATTTCTGCATTATAATCTTACATTTCAAGTGCTTTTCAATCATCCCATTTCCTGAATCAATCTGATAGACGGTGGTCGAGAATCAACATGAAAATGATCGAAAACTCTGCGATGTGGTCGAGAAACAGAGAAATTGTAGATTTTTCACTTTTATCACGATTTCAAAAGTTGAATGCAAAAAACTTTCGAAACATGTTCACAATTTATTTTCAAATTATCAAGGAATCGATACGAACTAACCCCAATAGAATGTAATAAGCTTTTACACGAATTTACCACTCTCAAAGTTGACATTTCGGTTAACTGATCGAGAACCAGTGCATTCACCATATTGATAAGTTGAAAGAGGAAGGTCAGAATTCAAAGGAAATAGGTATTCTGAATTTGAGAAAACATATTCCCAATTCAAAGAAACAAAGTTAGCATTAGAAGAAAAACATCTGATTTCAGAGAAAAAGGTCTGAATTCATTGGAAAAAGTCTGATAAAGATAAAATTCACAACACTCTACGTTTTCCTATCAAACAAAAAAATGATGTTTGTGAAGTAAAGAATCGGAAAAGGGAGCGCCAACCGCTTGATTGCGGTGTTGCCTAATCGACGTCCTTCGGGCGGCCTTCCTGCAAAGATAACAGACGCAGCGTGGCGCCTATTTTTCATCGGCTCCGTTTCTCTTATCTACACCGTTTTAATGTTATCACCTTGACGTCAACAACTTGGCGACAATGAGACACAAATACGATATAGACCAGTTATTTTAACGGATATTCAAGATTCAAGATTCAAAATTAATTTTCTTCGTATCAGGTACAGGATACAATAAACATATTAGATAATCCCAAAAGTATGCAGTACAATGATACTTGTCATAATTCCTGATATATTGATATACAGTGTGTCCATTCAAGTGTGCAACATATATGGGAATCTTTTTAATGAATTGCACAACCAAAATACAGATAGTGCCGAAAGTTGTTGCATGTTCAGTGATTATTTTAGGTGCACTTGAAATGGTTGCAAGTCAAACAGCATACAGGGTAGGTAAAAAAATATAAAAATTGCTCAAGAGTAAAGTACCCTTATTTCAGAAAATTCAGAAAAATGTTAATGAGAAAAGTTGTTTTCAATTAAAAGTTATACCAAAATACCAAAACATGACCTCCTAAGACATATTTGAGTTTTAAAATTTGTTTCGTTAATAATATCCTGATATGTAATTTTTTTATATTCACCCT
Source organism: Phaedon cochleariae (assembly GCA_918026855.4). NCBI lineage: Eukaryota > Metazoa > Arthropoda > Insecta > Coleoptera > Chrysomelidae > Phaedon > Phaedon cochleariae. The sequence goes on from OU896723.1 coordinate 5,060,651, forward strand.
AAACACTGCCATAAGTCAACCATAACAAAATCAGTTGATCATACCTTTGTTCAAATTCAAGCATATTTGTGGAATTAACTTGGATTTTAATTTTTTTTTAGGGAATCACAAACTTTATGTTGCAACGATATTTTAGCTCAACTATCATTTAATGTGAACATTTTGTACTTATTTGAATTGTTTTTGAAAAAGCTGTACAAATCAATCGACAACCATGATATCATTTAAAATAATCACGAATGCCCAAGGAACAAAACAAATGAGGATTGACAACATTAGGACAGTTTGGTGACATCAACTTCTCACCTGATGATGTTTTACCTTGTTGAGAATATGGTTTGCGAAATTTTAAAGTTAAGCTGAATATCGTTGCAACAAACATAAAGATTGTGATTTCTTGAAAAAGTTAAAATCCAAGTTGATTGCACAAATATTCTTGAATTTGAACAAAAGTATTCTCAACTGATTCTGTTATGAGTATTTCATGACAGTGTTCAGGGTGAATATAAAAAAAATTACACATTGGGAAATTATTAAGAAAACGAATTGAAAAACTGAAAAATGTCTTAGGAGGCCATGCTTTGGAATATTTAGACATGACTTTCAATTGTTAACACTTTTTCTCGAAAACATTTGACTAAATTTTCTGAAATGAGGGTAGGTACTTTACTCCTGAGTAATTTTCAACTTTTTTGGCCTGTATGCTGTTTGACTTGCAAGTGCAACCATTCTAAGTGCACCTTAAATGATTACCGAACATGCACAAACTTTTGGCACTATCTGTATTTTGGTTGTGCAATTCATTGAGAAGATTCCCATATGTTGCACACTTAAAATAAATGACCACACTGTATGTATAACAAACAAACTTAAAGAAAGCTAGAATTTATCTGAGCAGTTGATCCTCGAGTTGATCATTGAGCACACCAAAATTAAAAATTGGAATCATTCCATTTGAAATCATTTATATCCCTGTCTAATTTTCACCACTGGAGTTGATCATTGAGGTAGTCCTCAATGGAAATAGTAGGCTTTCTTCAGGAGGATTTTCTTCATTTCAAATTTATAGTTTTGTATGTTTCAAAGTAGGGGTGTCTAGGGGTGAAGGGGATGAACATAGAATTCAAGTGATACTGGCATTTTACTTCCTCCTCGATATCCGAGTCGATATCTAAATCGACCTGTTTTTGTCAAAAAGTGTAATCTTCGCAGATCAAAGGATATGCAGGGTGGTAAGTTTTGAAATAAAAGCCCTGTACCGCCCTGTACCTATATTATTGAATGAAATCGATAATGAAATGTTATAGGAAAATTTATATTGACTTTTTTCATTTTTTCTTCATTTTTCATACTGAATGAAAAAGGTTTCTATGATTGTTCATCTGTTATTATAATGAACGGCTTGGAAATTAAGAAAAATGATCAGAAATGTCGCTAAATCAAGCAAAAAAGTCACAGAATTTTCATTTGCTCGCTAGCGACTTCTAGTGTTAATTTTTTTCGTAATTTCTCGTGATTTTTCGCGACATTTTATATTCAGCAGTGGCCGAAATTATAGACGAAAGAGTTCACACGATACGTTCCAATCGAATGGATTCGGCGGCGCCAGTCAGTATGCATATATCGCATAGCATTAGGTATATCGTAAACGGTCGGCGTATGTGTAAGTTAAAAATAAACATTTTCGGTGTGCGCATTGTCTTCCTTGCACGAAAACAAACTGTACATGGCGCCTTGAGCTGCCTTGAGGCGCCGCCAACCGCCCTCTAGACGCCAACTGTACTTTATTCAGTTTATTCTGTTAACTTTGCCAATGGTATATGTTTGCTTCGTTTTTTTCAGCGCCCCGTTGTTATACCGGTTTACTCTGCTGTATTCGATGTTGCAATTTTGAATATCCCGCCATTCGCTTTGAATTATTTTAGACTAAATCATATTAACCATCCATATTTCTCAAAGTGGTCCAATTGATTTTTAGAAGGAAAAACAAAAGTCTCAAAGTCTGACGACCACGAAAATATGTTTTTTCAATGAGTAATGTAACTAGTTTCGGCCACAGGCCATCATCAGACACAAAAATTATGTATTCGGAAGTACCTAAGAATAATTATAGACATTGTTAAGGAGTCGATATACTATAACCTAAGCAATACATATTGAGAGCATAAAATATATATAAAATCAACAGCCTAGGTCAAAATTTCACAAAATCAGTCCTGATTTTAAAATAGGTTTAAATCTGGAGAAAGTCAGCATTATATTATTGAAGAACATTGGCACAATTCATCAAAATCTTTTTTGAAAATGTCTTCATGTACCTATTTGAAAAAAAATTAGACATTTGTTGCAGTCGCCGTTCTGATGATCTACGCGCGTATGTATCAACATAACATATTTTTTTCGTTATTTTTTAATGATTTTTTGCTTCCCTATAGCTCCTATTATATACTCACACCTATTTTCATTATCTGAGCATCTTTTGTATTTTTGTTGTTGTTTTACGTATTAAAAATTTCATGATAAATACGGGAGGATAAGGATTCTTACTTCCCGTTGTCCTATTACTCGTGTTCCCGTAGAATTGATGCATTTTACCGCGGTAAAAAGTAGCCTATGTTCATCAGGGATAAAAGCGGCTTTTAATGGTAAAATAATTTGTCAAATCGGTCAAATAGTTTGAGAGCCTATTCAATACAAACAAACAAACAAACGAAAACACAAACAAATCTTTATAATATTACTAGCAGATCTCGCAAACGTTGTCTTGCTATATATATATACATTGTTTCTATAATATATTTTCAGTTCACTATTCATCAAGACACTATTATTATTTTATTTTCTACCTCTTTTTTAGTTTCGCTTTTTATCAAATCGTGTTTCTCTATATAGTTTTTCAAACTACTATTTATTTCAACTTCTTTTCAGTTCACTTCAATTTCCCAAGTTTGACGAAAGAATCATAATATAATCACGAAATTCGTCAGCAATATTGGATCTTCCATCTTGAATTCCCTAATTTTGACGAAGGAATCATAATTTTTGATCCCGAAAACGCCCACATACAAATTTTGAATAGAATCGGTATATAATTACCAAACTCGTTCGTTATATTGGTTCCATCGTCATGAATTTCCAAATCCCGCCCTTTCCTAATGGTACCGGGATAAAAAATATCCTATAACCCCCTTCTGGTTCTAAGCTACGTCCGCACCAATTTTCAGCAAAATCGATCCAGTAGTTTCGGAGTCTATTCAATACGAACGAACGAACGAACGAACGAGCGAACGAACGAACGAACGAACGAACGAACGAACGAACGAACGAACGAACGAACGAACGAACGAACGAACGAACGAACGAACGAACGAACGAACGAACGAACGAACGAACGAACGAACGAACAAACAAACAAACGTTCTCTCTTCAAACCCATAAATAAATATCAAAGATCATCACATTCCGACAGAACTGAATCAATGTGATTCAGTAATTAAAAATGTCTACATACAATGAAGTTTCAAGAACTGAGAACTTGATTTATTGAAATAATTAACTATATTCAACAAAAGTAAAAATGTCGACAAAGATAAATAATATCCGGCCGTGAGCGGAGCTGAAAAAAAAATTATTGAAATAGCGAATCACTATCGGCCCCAACAGTAAATGCCTCCACAGATTTTTTTTCAACTAATCACTCCGAAGAAGGAAAAATAGGTAGATGGAGTATGGGATTCGAACCCTGGATCTTTGACTTAACGAGAACGCACCTTATATACTCTATATTGCGACCATCTCATGTTTCATGCGAATTTATGTAGAAAACAAAGCAAAAGGATACTTCTCACCGCATGGATTATTTGTTACATCGTATATCCTTATGGCACGGTGGTAGACCAATTCGGGTAGTATTTAATTCTGTATTTCTTCCGCTTGGATTATTTGTTGCGCCCTGTCTCTAGATGGACCGATACAAATAGTATTGAAATCGTGCATTTCGGTTGCGCAGAATACTAAAACGTCAATGTCATTCGTGGTCAAGTCACTGAGTAGCAAAATATCTGAAGGGTATCTCCCATGCAGTAATGAAATTGCGCCTTAAAAGTGCCCACCAGATGTTAGATTAGATATTTGTCATTTTCATTTCATCATCTGAATGATCAGCGACTTACGAGTCCAACAGACGCATTCTAATAATAATAAATATCGAAGGTACCCACGAAATACGAATAGAGTTTCATGTCTGATTTTTGGATAATTCATGTCCAACAATCATGGCTGCTAAAATAATTTTTAACCCGCCGTACATATCTTATATCCTTTCTTATAATTCTTATACATCTGAGAATAAGAATATATATACAAAGTTCATGATAATCAGGTGAATAGTTTTGGCGTGAATGAATGACAAACAAAATTACATTCACATTGATAATATCAAGTAGAGATATCTTAGGTTAGTCGAGGTTCTATGTTCCATGTCAATGTATGTTCCGGTATGTTATGTGTACTGATGTGTACGATATATACGATATATTTTATACGATTCAGAATGATATCATGGGCATGTATATTTTCATCTGAAGGAGATGGCAAATTCTCAACTTCAGAAGATTTCATTTTCAGATTCTTATCGTATGTGCTCAATAGACATAATTCAATGTTTGACGTGGAATATAGCCAGGAAAGTAGTTGTTTTCTGTTGAATATACCGATACAGACTTGATATATTCATCAGTTCATCACAAAGAGAATGCGAATTCCCAATGTATTTCTTTATATTATACATATCCATTTCTTCATATTCATAATATATCTGAGAATATTCCTTTTCAATACTTTCATACCCAATCAAGGCGTTCAAACTTAAACGATGGAAACTTGTTTTTATAGACCTCTAATCGCAGATTCGCGATTGGGTTTTCTCGATTCACATTTTCTTTAGACGCCGCCCTGTACCCCTGTATGATGAATATCAATTTCATACATCCAAATACTAAACTCGATACTAAATTAATCTACAGAAAGAAACAACTATACATACCACCATTCGTTGTGACTGAACCTTGATAGGAATCTCGACATACTAGAGGAACTTCAATAGGTGCACGATCTGAAAAAGAAACAATAAATCTATATTAGTGCAATTCAAGAGATCAAACCACCTAGATTGCTAGAAAGCACAATTTTTTCGAAAAAATAAAAAAATCCGGTGTTTTTCATTGAATCGTGATTTTTATTTTTTGTCTCTATTCGCCCAAAAATATTTGTTGTTTGGATTTACAGTCAGAAAATTACGATGGCGTTGAAGGGCCACATTAATTATTTTTCGTAATTCCGATTTGATACCTCGGAATTATTAAATTCCGACTTAGTATCTAGGAATTAGTTAATTCCGAATAAATATGTCGAAATCCGACCTGATATCTCGGAATTAATCAATTCCGACTTATTATGTCGGAATTCTGACTAAATATTCGGAAATAATAAATCGGACGAGATACTAAGCGTGAAATCCGACATAAGTCGGAATTGAATAGTTCCGAGATAATAAGTCGGAATTTCGACATAATAAGTCGGGATTAAATAATTTGGAGATACTAAATCGGAATGAGCGAGTGGACTGAAAAATAATTTTTCTACAAGCGTGCGTGATTCACCCTATACCGACACGCAATTCAGTTTGGGAAGTGTCATTTTCCCGCAAAATTGCGGGAAAATTTTTCCCGCAACATTGCGGGAAAAACAAAGATATGATAATATGGCAAAATATAAGATGATAGGTGATGGAATATGAGAGTTTGAGTTTGTTTGTTGCTGTATTAAGTATGAATGTTCAGAATCATCCATCAAATTGCAGTATTTATTGTGGAAATTAGGAAATATTGAAAAATAAAAATTGATTATTATAAAAAACCCCCTATAGATTTGGATTGATCTGATGGGAAACGAATTGTTGTCATGCCAATCAAACCTCAAATGAGTTTGTAATGGGCTTATATCACAAAAAAATTTTATTCCATAATTCGATAGAACTCACCCAAACTAGCTCACCACAGCAAACCGTTTATCGCTGTGAGCTCCCTACGTTTTATAAAAAATTATTGAAATCCCCGATTTTTCGGACCTCTGAAAACGAGATGATGATGTGACGTCACAACCCTAATACTGAAACAGGACTATTCCAGACAGAGATGAATGATACATGATTTCAGGCAGACTGAATTAGCGCGAGATCACAGTTGAAAGAATTAATATATCAGTTGCCTCAGTCTCCGTCCGGAGTTTGGTATTTTCTTTTAACTATGGCGAGATGAGGTTTCTACGTCATAAGAGGGTCCGTTTTCAGATGGTACTATTATTTATGTCCAAAAATTGAACATTCCAGTGAATTTTTCGATCGAATTATGTCGTCAATCATTATTTATGTATGAAAGGATCATTATAAACATGGTTTGAGTTAAAAGTTCTACCAAGGTGTACACGCCCATTGTCGAAGTGACAGACACAGCGTTACTGTCATTTTCGATTCAGTGGAATTGCCACAATGTGATCAAAAACTTCCAGCTATAGGGATACGATACAGATGCGTTATTGCCAACGAAGTCTTAAGGAAGGTATGAGAAGCAATATACGCGTTTTATTGAATGCAACAATAATAAAGAAATGAAATTACCGAATAAAGAAGATGTATTTTTGGCTCATTTCCTAGAAGTGTCTGTAACCTAGAGACCAAACACCATATGGGCCTGCTGGCTTCCGCAATGAACCTATACGTAATGCGTTAAACTGTAAGTTCACTATTGCTATTACTAATAATCAGTAAATAGAGAATATATTTCTCTTGTTAGTTGTTCCTAAATGAATGAATAATCAATTCAACAAATCAACCAATTTCCTACGCTTGTAGACAAAATATTGTTCCTAACTCATGCGGAAAGTGTCTTTCCCGCACTCGACTGCTTGCCCGAACTCCGCTTCGCGTCGTTCGTGTCAACCTCGGTGTCAACGGCAGTCGCGTGCGGGAAAGAATAACTTTCCGCACTTGTTCGGAAAATTACTCTATTGGCATTCAATTACTCCACTGTGTCGTTAGGAAAATCGAGCGAAAAATTCTGAAAAAATATGAAATTGAAAAGTATTTGAGTGATTAATCTTAACAGGGTGATTCATTGAGAATGGGAAATCTCTGAAATACAGATAGTGAACACAAAAATAATGAGATTTAGTCCAATATGCCTGATGAGAATGTTGCTGGTTTAGAAGATACAGGGTGTTCTAGGGGGAGATTTTATTCCAAAATTTCACAATAACTTTGTTAGTTCAAACAGCACGAACATGAAATCTTGTATTTCTAGGTTTTCTGACATGAGGAATATGAATTTGCAACTTATTTTGTGATTTCTCATAGAGAGCGCTAGTAACACTCTGTTTCTTCTATAATTTACATCATATCTTCCAAGTCAATTCGATGATGATCAAATAAGTGAAAAATCTGAAAGCTTGTTCAATTTAACATGAAAATTGTACTCTTTATCAAATTGTCTAACTTCAACGGTTTTTGTGTTATTCGCTCTTGAAGAGATTTTTGTTCCAATTTTGATAATTTTATTTATTAAATTAGGAATTGGAAATCTCTGAACTACAGATAGTAAACACCCAAATATAAAGATTCAGCCCAACATGCCTCATAAAAATATTGCTGGTTCAAGAGATACAGGGTGGTTAAGGAGGAGATATTTTGAAATGAAGCCATTTGAATCTGCTCCGGAGATAGCAATATTGAACGCACTTTCCTGTGTAGACGTTGATTTTGATCAATGTTTTTATATCCAGAGTCCAAAGTTTTCTTTTACATCGTTAAAAAGTTTTTGACTTACGAGAGTTTTGAGCTCGCCTGCAAGTTTCAAAGGTCTAAAATTCGCTATTTTATACACAAGATATTGCACGAACTAGACATTATACATTATACCATTACAATAATTTATTCTAATCATAATGGCAGCAATTGAACAAGCTGTAATTCAAGAATGTTGAAAACAATTACCTACATAATTATTAAGAAAATAATGCGGTTTTATAGTATGATTTACGGATAGGATAAATTGCTATTAAATATGTACGAGAATGCTATTAAAATTAATAATAACTAGCCAAAACGTACCTGACGATATCTGATGGGACGATAGCAATTATAGCATATTAGTGTATTGTATACATATACCAGATGTTCCAATTATTATGAACAGGTTGTGCCTCTTAAAACCCCCCCTAAACTCTTTTGTTTTCAGAGATGTGAAAAAATTGCTTCACATACAGGGTCATTCGTTTTTTCGGAAAGGACATTAACTTTGATGTTTTCAATGGAACCCCCTATATACTGGACAGGACAAAATTCTTACAGTCTACTCCACCAAAGCTATACTTTATTGTAAGCAATCTTACAGGAGGGACATGTTTCGAAGCTTTAAAGCTTCATCATCAGCGTAATTGTTACATAGGAGCACTGTTCTGGAGCAAAAAAGTTATGTTTACATATTCATATTATTGAAAAATGTTTTAGAAAAAATAAAAAAGTTGAATGGGGACCGCAATTATTGCGGAACCCCTTTGTTAGGAAACTTAAAATATTATTATCATATTAAAGTAGTATACAGACGCTGATGATGAAGCTTCAAAGCTTAGAAACATGTCCCTCCTGTAAGATTGCTTACAATAAAGTATAGCTTTGGTGGAGTGGACTGTAAGAATTTTGTCTTGTCTTTGTATTTGTTTGTATTGCCTTCACTCCACTGTAAGATGGATCGGCTCAGATGGTTGAACACTAATATATTGTCTGAAGAGTTCTGTTTTTTTACTGTGTATAGAGATTGAATAGAGTGACGACAATAGACCTCCTGGCTGCCGCTTCCGGAATGTCATTCGTGATCAAGTTACTGAATAGCTAAAAATCTGAAGGGTATCTCCTATGCAGTAACGAATTTGCGCCTTCGAAGTGCCCACCTGATGTTAGATTCAGATATTTGATATTCTCATTTTATCATCTGAATGATTTTAGACTTACAAGTTCCAGAAGACGGATTATAATTTATATCGAAGGTACTTACGTATACAGTTTCATGTCTGATTGTTGAATGTTTTGTATCCAAAGAGAAAAAAAGAGACAAGACATTGTCAAAGTGAAATAGAATGCGTTGAACTGAATGGAGGAAACAAGACTCCATATTAAAGGTTTGAGTGTACCACTATCGTCGTCACATTTATAAAGTCACTGGAACACATTGCTAAGGGAGGTGTTCCCCGAGGCATATAACCTCCAGAAATTTAAGAAGAACACCAATGGGCGTGTACACCTTAGTAGAACTTTTAACTCAAACCATGTTTATAATGATCCTTTCATACATAAATAATGATTGACGACATAATTCGATCGAAAAATTCACTGGAATGTTCAATTTTTGGACATAAATAATAGTACCATCTGAAAACGGACCCTCTTATGACGTAGAAACCTCATCTCGCCATAGTTAAAAGAAAATACCAAACTCCGGACGGAGACTGAGGCAACTGATATATTAATTCTTTCAACTGTGATCTCGCGCTAATTCAGTCTGCCTGAAATCATGTATCATTCATCTCTGTCTGGAATAGTCCTGTTTCAGTATTAGGGTTGTGACGTCACATCATCATCTCGTTTTCAGAGGTCCGAAAAATCGGGGATTTCAATAATTTTTTATAAAACGTAGGGAGCTCACAGCGATAAACGGTTTGCTGTGGTGAGCTAGTTTGGGTGAGTTCTATCGAATTATGGAATAATTTTTTTTTGTGATATAAGCCCATTCCTATCTTGTTTCCCTTGGTTCTCACGATATTCTCTGAACATTACAGGATATCCCTTTTCGTGGGAACCAGGAACCAGAACATAAAAAACAAACTCTAATTATTATGCAAACAGAGTGACTTGTAATCATGCAGTATCCGGCGTGTTCCAACTTAGAGCTCAGGAATACATTTTTGAATGATTCTTTTCTTGAAACAGCTTTATGAGTTTGTAGCATTCAATCCATCTCTCTTCCACCCTTTTATCAAAATAACTCGAATTCCAACTTATGTTTAGATAAAGTATCCACTCGTGCGAAACATATCACTTTCCACACTAGTTATGTAATCTATTGGCACCGTTCTGGTTCAGGTGATTATATTTATACTTACAAATATTTGTTGGAATATATTTTGCAAAAAGTTTCGCAAAGTATTTGAATATACATATATCTGAAGTATTTGAATACTCGTAATATATTAAAAGACTGTACTCCGAGAATAAATAAATATTTAGATTCTGATTTATGGCCATCACGGCTATAATATCATCTTCTCAAATGGAACACCCTGTGGATTTCAGCTTTTCAGAATCTGAGCTGATTTCAGATACTTCCACAAACAACATCCAATATAGTGAATGGTGAATGTATTTCACCAATCTGAAAATGCTAATTCACACATTTTCATCAGAGACGAGGATCGAAAACCCAAAAAAATCGAGTAAAAATAAATGGCAATTCTGTTTAACCATTGTCGATCTAAATAAAAACCTAGTGTTTAACAATCATAGGTTAAGTCACTAATCGGACATCATCATTTTCTATTGATATTGGATTTTGACAAATTGACGCCTTCCCAGTGCAGTACAATGAGTTATATATTTTTTTCTGTGACGGGAAAAAAGTTTGGCATTTCATCTCTGTTGGCAGGTTACAAAATGTCACTTTTCGTAAATTACTTTTTTCCCTCCGCTACGCGTCATGAGACAACAAAACCTGGAGCTAACATCTACAACTTTTTTCCCTTGTATAATGAATAACTATTTTCATAGTTTTGCTATAGAAACTGCTTCAATTACTCAAATCTACATCACACAAGGTGATTGAAAGCGTCAAAATATTCAAGTTACATGAATATATTCAAATCCTTGAGAATATTCGGATACTTAGGATGTATTTAACTTGAGAAGTATTCAAATATTTAAATACTTTGGAAATATTCAAATACTCTCAGCGTATATAAAAACTATGCACAAATAATCAAATACTCTGAAAGTATTTAAATACTTTGAAAATTCTCAAATACCTTGAAATTATTTAAATACTTACAGTGAACTATACAAAAACTTTTGTATTTGTTATTTAAATACTTCTGGCCTTTGAAAATATTCAATATTTAAATATTTCCAATATCCGAAAGTATTCAATACTTAATATTTAAATACTTTACTCGGAGTATTTGCCCAGCTCTGCCGTACGCCACTGGTTAACCGTGACCCGCGGAAATACATCATCGAGTCGTTTGACCTGACATCCACCTGCTAGGTCTTCCGTTCGGAGACCGTGATTCACATCAAATATTTTGTTTGTCTTGATAATCCAGTCGATCTAGATTCTAGATCGAAAAAAGGCATACAGAGTGTCCCAAATTCAAGCCTCATCATTGGGATCTCGCAGAGTAGAAGGTAGGTATAGGAGGTTAAATGGAGGCAACGTTGCGCAATGCCTTTCTCTACTACAACTATGAAAAGTACATTTCTCATTAGCTAACTTAGTTTTACAACCATGTATTGCTCATACTGTGAGAAATATTTTTTCTCATGGCACTTTGCCAACACCACATACATTTCCATGGAGAATCAACAAAAATCGATCAAAACTTGGCTGCTGTCATAGTGGAAGGAGAAGATGGTGTGCTCAACAGAAAGCTTAAACTCGTCTTGTTCTGTGCATGACGTCAGCTGGGATATAAATTGTTATTATTTGTTTTCGTGATTGATGTCTCGAACTTCAGATATTATATAAGTACTAAAATTAAATGGAATAAATTCGATATCCCCACTTTTTTCGTTTCTGGTTATGGAAATGCCAACTAACATACAAAAGGCACATATATTGAATTTTTCTGCTTTTCCAAGAATGGAGACCTAATGAAACGATGGGAGCTTGCTGCCGACAGAATATGAACTCAAATAATGGTACCTACCTTATATTCCTTATATCCTCATTCCAAAGTATTCACCCATCATATCATCATCACATTCATATTACAGCACGTATTTCTTCAAAACATTTCCATGCAAAATGTTCCCAAACATCTGCGAAAGTACGGTTTTTGAATTACACCCCTCCAAAAAATCACAAATATTTGAAACAAGATGCCATTCCTACAGAACATCTTTCGTCGAATATCAAGTCAGAAATAATTGAAAATGAATTCAAAACTCTCAATTTCTCACAAAATATAAATTGCAGCAAAGATTTGAATAACAAAACGGCAAAAATTGATACTCCTGTTCTGTTGTCGATGTCGGAGCAGGAGCAACGTCAACGTCGTTAACTGCTGAATTTCAATCTGTCAGAATCGACACAGTAGTGGATCATTCAGATGGGATTGGCAATGCATGATAATTCGAATGTATTTGCTATTTGCGATTGCGAATGACCTCAAGATCACAATTTCCAGAATCAATGAAATAGTAAAATCGAAGCAATGGGTTCCTGTTTATATAAATTGAATTATTTTTAAACAGATCGAGAAACTCATAGAAATTTCAATGAACATGATTGAATTCATTGCGCACGCCCATAGCAACGGTATCTGTCTGTGACTAGCAGCTGATATTGGTATCCCAGATGACGTCACATAATAATAATTGTTGTCACAACTGTCAGAAGGAGTTTTTCAAATTCTTTAGGGTAGTTCTCATTAGTGCTTTCGATAGACAACAATTCATAATGAATAATATGATGTACACACCGAGATGTGACGATTTTGATGAATACATCGCCAGAGACAGAGATAATGGAAAAAGCTGCGAAAGTTGGATTTGTTTCCGGAAATTTCAAGAAAAAAGTATGAATTGGCATAAACGATAAATTTATGGAATCTAAAAAAATACAGAAGTAAAATATTTTCCGGAAAGTGTACTTTGTTGAAATACTTTGAGGAACTAGGAAAGGCGTCTACTCTTTGGTCACAATATTCAATGTGGCATAGTGCCACATTATAAAATGAATATACCAATAAGCTACATTACTCAGAATCTTTGAATAAGTGCAGTTGTAGAAAAAGTATAGTGTGCAACACGGTGCAACATGTGGGGAAAAGCAATTTTCTCACTCGTGTGTTTGCATCACTCGCTCTTTGAATCGTGCCACAAAGTTTCGCACTAGTGAGAAAAGTTGAACTTTTCCTACTTGTTGCACAATATATACTATTTTCTACGGCTACAACACAAGATTGCTCTTGTTTTACCGTGTTCGATACATCAATGAGGTACTCTGTATGTCATCAATTTTATTTCCGTATCTGATATCACAATGACTCCATTGTGTTATTATACAGGGTGTTTCATTGGGAAAGGTAAATATTCCAACTGTGGATAGGGGTCACTGAGGTGATTTCAAAAAACCCATGATTGATGGGTCTTCGACTTCTTATAACCGAGATACAGGATGTTTCATCAATTTTGTCCATATCTTCATTGTCTCATAACTTTCCAATCAACCTGTATATATTTTTAAAAATTGGTACACTTGCTCAATCTATCCTGTGGAATTGATTGAGGCAACAACAAAAGATAAAATCCAGGTCCGGCTCCACTTAAAATTCACAAATTCTTTCTGTCAGAAAACAACACCCTATACATTCGAATTTCTCATTTTTTTTGCTATATCTGAAAAGAACATACAAATTTCTATTCAGCGATGTGCTTTTTATTCGTGCACAGACGATTTTAACTATTCATATTATGTGCTCAAAATATTATTTTTCCTCATTTTGGGGTACACGATTGGAATCAGACGAGATTTATTAATTTTATTACTTCCTATTCAGTATACGTGAGTATTACATTTAGAAGGAGTATTTCATATCGTTCTTCGTTCCAGACTTAGTTGCAGGTCCGTCATCAAAACTATACAGGGCTTTTCACGATAAGCGTTAATTAGATGTTTCTGGCAAACCAGGCAACGGATAAATCTGAAATTTCGATGGTATGTATGATTATTAACATAATCTACACTACTGAAATATTTGAAATGATCCGGCGTTGCCGCTTCTACTCGAAAGTAGCAGTAACTTTGATTTTCCAAATGGGACACCCTGGATGCTTCCTGAAGAGCTGATTTAATCGATTCACAAAGTTCGGGGTCTAGTGGGACTAATAACTGAGATATTTAGAGTGGGAAAAATCGAGATGTCTCAACTTTGGAATGATTTTGCGAAAATATTAATTTTTTGATCAAAACGGCTTTTATGTCCCTATCTCAACTTTGTATCCATTGACATTTAATCGAAACAAATACAGGATGTTTCATAATTCAGATTTCTGCACCACCCTGTATCTGTTTCAGTTGAATATCGAATGGAAAGTTGAGATAGGGACATTGAATCCGTTTTGACCATGCAATAATAAATAGTTTCAATACAAAACATTTCTAAAGTTGACACATCTCGATTTTCCACATCCTATATCTCAGTTATCAGTCCCGCTAGACCTTGAATGTTTTGAATCGATGAATTCTGCTGTTCAGCAAGAATCCAAGAATGTAATGAAATACAGGGTGTCCCATTTGAAAAATCGAAGTTGCTGCTACTTTCGAGTAGAAGCGGCAACGCCGGATCGTTTCAAATATTTCAGTAGTGTAGATTATGTTAATTATACATACCATCAAAATTTCAGATTCATTCGTTGCCTGGTTTACCAGAAACATCTAATTAACGCTTATCGTGAAAAGCCCTGTATAGTTTTGATGACGGACCTGCAACTAAGTCTGGAACGAAGAACGATATGAAATACTCCTTCTAAATGTAATACTCACGTATACTGAATAGGAAGTATTAAAATTAATAAATCTCGTCTGATTCCAATTTTGTACCCCAAAATGAGCAAAAATTATATTTTGAGCTCATAATATGAATAGTTAAAATCGTCTGTGCACGAATAAAAAGCACATCGCTGAATAGAAATTTTTATGTTCTTTCCAGATATGGCAAAAAAAATGAGAAATTCGAATGTATAGGGTGTTGTTTTCTGACAGAGAATGAATTTGTGAATTTTAAGTGGAGCCGGACCTGGAATTTATCTTTTGTTGTTGCCTCAATCAATTCCACAGGATAGATTGAGCAAGTGTACCAATTTTCAAAAATATATATAGGTTGGTTGGAAAGTTATGAGACAATGAAGATATGGACAAAATTGATGAAACATCCTGTATCTCGGTTATAAGAACTCGAAGACCCATCAACCATGGGTTTTTTGAAATCACCCCAGTGACCCCTATCCACAGTTGAATTATTTACCTTTCCCAATGAAACACCCTGTATAAAAAAAACTCATCGCCCATGCATGGAATGTCAAATTTCAAGCAATGACAGCTCTGTCTATTAGATGAGCAATACTTGACAGGAAATCAGATGGCAACAAGACGAAGAAATCGAAAATACCGCTGTTATCTATTATAGTATAGCCGTAGAAAAATTATATATTATTCATTTCTCGTAGGATTTCACTATCATTCCGTGCTCGTTAAACAATATACTATTTTACAATTTGAAAAATTTTTGACCTCGGAAAAAACCGAATATTCGCGATTTCACTTGTATTTTTTCATGAGTATATTTGATAGATTTAACAATAACAAATGACACATCATCATTGCTTCTTTTTCTGTTGTACAAGCTGGTTTTATCAGATTTTCAAACCCACGTTTCGTCTTTGAGCTGCCATTATCAACTTTGTTTTTTTGAATACGGACCTGGATTTTTCATGATTGATTTCGAGAACTTTCAATCTACTAGTACTAGAATTAACGATTGTGTTGAATCTGTGTTGTGGCAACACTGACTGGGCTATAACAGTCCGACGAAAATGTTTGTTATGGGTCGCGGAACTGGAACTTCTGCAGAATTTCCTGTAACACTTTTAATGTTTCCATGTTTTCATGGAATGTGGGAATCAGAATGGAATGGGACACATTCAAGGTCAAGCAAGGACAAGGAGAGTACGAGAGTGGCGAACTGCGAACTGTAAAATAATACGAGATTGGTCACTTGAACATTATTTTTGCAGTATCCACTCGAAACATGTGCATGTCTGGTGTATATCAATAAATTGTGAGTTGTTAGTATAAAATAGTATGAATAAATGGGATTGTTTCAGAGTCTTGAGGTGGATTCATGCAATGCAACATCAACTAAATGATAATGAATTTAAGATTTCAACGAGGATTTCAACAAATTTTAAATTAATAGTTATTTTTGTATCTAGAGCGCGAAATGCTACTTTGGTGATCGAGATCTGATTTTTTTTTAACGAGGCGTAGCCGAGTTAAAAAATAGTCGAGATGACCGAAGTATTTCGCGCTCGAGTTGCAAACAACATTTTTTCTACAAACGTCAAAAAATATAGTTCTGAAGTAAAAATATGCTGAGCTTGTTACAAAAAATAGTGTTGAACTGGCCTAAAAGGCCTCCCCCTATCATCCCAAGGTATACGCACGATGTTCCACGAACATAATAGAAATTTCCTTTCGTGCGCTCCAAGAGATAAAACAGAGTTATTGTTGAACATTCAGAAATAATTGATTTCGCTCGATTGAGGACCATGAAGTTGAAAAATATTTATCTCATATATTTTACATAACAATGCGCGAAATAGGTACTTCGCGCACTGTTTTACTTCGCGCATAGTTTTGTGCAAGGTATCATGGTAACATAGGAAACTGAAAAAAAGGGTCACTTCGCAATTTGTTATCAATGCGCGAACCTTGTCATTTTTTGACGTTTGTAGAAAAAAATATAATTATGTTCATGCAATAACCTTTCATCAGCTGTTGAATCTTTTTCCAGTGCGGCTAATTATCATTTGACGCACGCCCTGTCGTGAAAGATGGAAGAAATTAATTTCTCAGTTGAATGTTGGCCATCTCTCTTAGTTTTGATTTAAGTTTAAATTTTATAGTTTCTTGCATGAGCACCTAGGTCTCGACCTAGGTACATTACATTTCATAGTTTTATATTATTGGTTCGAGTTCAAATTCATTCAAGTTTCAAACTCTGATTGCATGAATCCACCTTTAATTCTAAACTGCTGTTCAATTGAACCGTATGCAACAAGCACATTTCAAGGGAGGTACGATTGTTGATATTTCAGAAGGCATCGTCCATGAAAATATCTATAAAATAGAGCCAGATCAACTACTTTTCTACGGTGTTCCAGAGAAGTGAGTGAGTTAGTGAGCGAGACGAATTGCCCTTTTTAGGATGGAATCCAACAGTTTCAGGGTATGTTTGGGTGCTGCACTCCAAATATGGGAACAGTATTCCAGGACAGGTCTTATCTGTGCCTTATAGATCATAAGCAGCTGACTGGAATTAAAATAGCTCCTGGCCCGAAACAGAAGACCGAGTTTTTGGAATGCACTTTTAGCAATGAATCTCACGTTGTTTTACCAAGAAAGCTTATTGCTGAAAGTAATACCAAGCATCAAAATGGATGTCTCCGAATGTATAGTTACTCCTGACAAGCTTATGTTGGGCACAGTGAGTTCGGCTTTTCTGGAGAAAAGGCATGCTTGTGTTCTTTTTGCATTGAAAACTACCGAGTTATTGGATCCTCATTCGAGAATTGTTGTCAACATTTCTCCCTAGTTCGTTTCTGATTTGCCTGGCTGGCATTGGAGCCCCGAAAGAGAAGGCGGTATGGAGGGTATACTATCATCCGCGAAGCTGTGTAGTGGACATGAAGTTGCTTCCAACAAATCGTTGATATGGAGTAGAAATAGTGTTGGTGCTAGAATTGATCCTTGCGGAACACCAGCATTTATGGTAAGAGAGTCAGATGACACTCCGTCGACCACTACATGGAGAAACCTGTTTGAGAGAAAACTAGCTAGCAGAGAACATAGCTGGGGAATCAAGCCATAAGATGGAAGCTTGGCGAGAAGTCCGTGGTGCCAGACTCGATCGAATGCCTTGAAGATATCAAGTGCCATGGCTGCGGTTTCACCATATTTTTCAATACATGGTGACATAATTGACAAAAAATAATGAATATTTTATGCTCATTTTGGTGGAACATAATATTTAGAAGCTCAAACATATATTCGTCGAGATGGATTTGTAATTTTTTTCTCATATCTTTTCAAATATTCAAAAAAGTATTTATTATACGAGGGAAGAACTATTAGATTTTAGCTCGAGGTTGTGTTGTCTCCCGACGCGTAGCGGAGGGATATAAAAAACCGAGCAAAAAACCGAACCATTTTCGTGTTTTTGGCGCTATTCATTAGTTCAAGCTGGTTCAAGCATACCTTCTCATTGTGCTGTTGTACAATGCACAAAAAATGCAGCAAGATACGAAGGAATGTGATTTTTCAGGTGAATAGTATTCTCACATAGTTTTCATTATGAAATTTTGTCATTTCTTATCAAAATTCCTTCTGCCACTTCTGCAATAGAAGCTTATACTGCTAATAGATTGAAAATGTTTACAACACACACGATCATATTTCGTCAGCATGTCAGACCAGTCCTCCCGTTTGATTGCATGAATCCAATCTTCTTCCACTCTGTTAGAAATTTCATGAGTATTTCTATTAGCTCCTATTGCAGAAGGAATTCGGATGAGAAATCAGAGAAAATTACCAAATTTCAAAATGAAAACTATATGTGAGTGACTATAGTAGGTACTTACTTTTAAATCATAATGTACCAACCGGATTCCTTCGTCTTTCGCTGCATTTTCTGTGCATCGTACAACAGCACAATGTGATGGAAGGAAGACAAAAAACCGTGAGCTAAAAGTCAATATTTTTCCCGTGTATAATACACTATTTTTTCTGTGACAGAAGGAAGGACGAATCAATATTGAGAAGATATCACATTATTTTGAAATCTGAAAATTATCGATGTGAAATTTTAAGTTTTTAACATTAGGGACACCTGCATTATAGGCATCTTTATCATTCTTTTGAAGTAATCAAATATCTGTTGTCACTTCTGTCAGTCTAATTCTATGATTTGATTTCAAAAAATTGCGAATTTAGTGGTTTAGTAATATACGTGACCGCGAAGTCGAATGGAAGATAAAAAGACTTGTATATAGTTCTTTCTCGCGGAGACGGTATTATTGCTTCATTTTTCGGGAAAAAAGTAATTTATGAAAAGTTACATTTTATAACCTGCCAACAGAGATGAAATGCCAAACTTTTTTCCCGTCACAGAAAAAACAATATTTATTTTTCAATTATGTACGTATCACCTCCAGGAAGCCAGGTACACATTTTTGGCTCATCCTGTATAAGCCTATAATATATACCCTGACATTTTTTCAGTTTAGTCCCTTATAGATCATACTGATACATCATTTTGACGCATGAATATGAGTATATGACGGCTTACGGCTGTGACATCTTGACGTATTTTCTAGGTCTCCAAGACGTCATTTTTTGACGTCAATCGGTCAGTTTTGTGACCGAATTAGGACGTCATTCGGACGTCACTGTGCTACCTGGGTTCTTGTGGTGTACGCAGATTTCTTCTGAAAAAATTGATAATATGGATTGTGGATTTTTCAGCCAGAATGTGATCGCATAGGCTTCGTTTGAAAATAAAAATTGACACTGATTAGCTTCAAAAAACGCCCTTTTCCCCTCTATATTTAAAATAAAATCGTGAAAAATCGCTCCATAAATAAAAAAATTCATGACGGTGGCCCGCTTTCAAATGGGTCACTCACTCAAGTGAGGTTGTGTTTCAATGTTTCACCTTCAGGGTCGGTCATCTGACAGTTTTTGCACGCAACCCATGAACAGTGACATTTTATAAGCTATCAACAGAAATGTCAAACTTTTTTCCCGCAACAAAAAAAAAATAAGAACTAAAATGTAACAACTTGATCAACTGTTTCCAATGACGATTGTGATAAAAGTATTGAGCACTTAATACTTCTGTTCGTACGCCAATGGTTACAGTGTCGATGAACGACAAAGCTTGAACGAGAGGTGGGGGGAAGGGCACTCCTTTTCCAGATACCTACCACAGTGCACTGTTGCCAACTCGACCAATTTATCGCTAGTTCTAACCATTTTGTAACCTGCATGTTCGGCTATTGTACATTTTTATTTTTTGAATTAGGTATTTCCAATATTTGACAGATATAACTTATTATTCTGTGGTATTAGCCAGGAAAGTAGTTGTTTTCAAAACAGACACGAGTAAACAATGCATCAATGACTCGAAAGCTACCTCAGGAAGTATAAGATGTGATTCAGAAAGTATGAGTTGTAATTCAGAATAGTTAATTGTAATTCAGGAAGAATAACTTGAAATTCAGATTAGTTAATTGTAATTCAGAAAGCATAATATGTAATTCAGATTAGTGAAATGTAATTCAGAAAGTGTAACTTGTAATTCAGAATAGTGAAATGTAATTCAGAATCCGTCAATTGTGATTCATAAAGCATAACTTGTAATTCAGAAAGTATCACTTATGATTCAGAAACTATAGGAACAACCCGTATGCATCCATTCTCCTTGAAGTTACCAACAATCGAAGCCATGTAGTCATAGAAAGTAACCACGAAATATCAAATGGAAGTCAAATAAATTGCAATTGAAACGAATTTCACAGATATTGATATTGATGAACCCAATTGAAACAATATGTTCCAAAATAAAGTGTCATGTAAAAAGATACAATTATTGTTGGAGGTGATTGTGCTAGGGCTGCACAACACACCACCATTCCCATACTGCGGCTCTGGCATTTCAAGATAGGCCCGTTGGTCGATTAATTTGAAATATTGATTAACAAACCTTGAATCTGTGCCCTTATTTTAGTCCATAGTATTTATGGATTACAAGTGATGCTTTCTGAATTACAAATTACGCTTTATGAATTACAATTGATTATTCTGAATGGGCGTAGAACTTTCAACTCAAACCATGTTTATAATGATCCTTTTATACATAAATAATGATTGACGACATAATTCGATCGAAAAATTAACTGGAATGTTTTATTTATGGACATAAATAATAGTACCTTCTGAAAACGGACCCTCTTATGACGTAGAAACCTCATCTCGCCATAGTTAAAAGAAGATACCAAACGCCCGACGGAGACTGAGGCAACTGATATATCAATTCTTTCAACTGTGATCTCGCGCTAATTCACTCTGTCAGAAATCATGTATCATTCATCTCTGTCTGGAATAGTCTTGTTTCAGTATTTGACGTCACATCATCGCCTCGTTTTCAGAGGTCCGAAAAATAGGGGATTTCAATAATTTTTCATAAAACGTAGGGACCTCACAGTAAGAAACGGTTTGCGGTGGTGAGCTAGTTTGGGTGCGAGTACTATCGAATTATGAAATAAAATTGTTTTGTGATATAAGCCCATTACAAGTTATACTTTCTGAATTACATTGGACTAATCTGAATTACATATTATGCATTCTGAATTACAATTGACTAATCTGAATCACAATTGACGCTTTCTGAATTACAATTAACTATTCTGAATGACCAGTTACACTTTCTGACTTACATTTTACCAATCTGAATTACAAGTTTCACTTTCTGAATTACAATTGAAAAAGTTGTAGTGGAGTTACACACTCGGCGCTACGCGGCATCGTGTGTAACTCTCTCAACTTCATGCGTAATATCTGTTTTTCAGTTAGCTTCTTTATGGAAGGGTATATTTGTACCTCACGCGTTGGCAACACTGCCGCGGTTCATATACCGAAACGTATTGTTATTTGTTATTTTATTTCTCTTCGATACGGTGGGTAGTGAGAAGGTAACAAACTCTTTGTCACACTTTCATTCATTAAAATATTCACATATACCTATTACGCAACAGTTGAGCAACAGGTGTTTGGTTTTCGGTGCATGTCCTTTGATTTTAGGGAATTCGGAATACTTTCTGAAAATTTTTAACGTCATTTTGATAAAATTTATAAAAATTGAAGAACTTTTATCATGACTACCTACTTCTTTTCTACAAGATGACGTTGTTAAATTTGAAATTCGATGTTTCGTCTTATCCGAGGTCTCATCATCATCAACATTTTTTACAAAAAGCAAAACTTTTGACAGAGTTTGTGATTTGGCAATTGTTTTGCAGGAAATTGAATTTTGCGATATCAAATCGACCACAGTTTGATTCAAATGACTATTAGGCTTTCAATCAGTATCTTGAATTGAATAATTTATTTATTCTTCACCTACCTGATGATATTATACTACCCATAGATGAAACACACTAAATCTATGTACTACTAAAAACAATTTGTATAAGTATACAGAAGCTGATGTAAATTTTTGTCTTCGAAACGTTTGAAAATCTGAATTTGTGATGGGTTGTGGATTTTGCTCGGGATTTTGGGGTGTCTGAAAGCAGAGATCAGTCACCCACTAAGATACATCTTTCCTGTATAAAATTTGGCCATACATTCCAAGTAGCTTTTGGAATTCAAATATAGATGTCTCTAGTTGCTAGAATTCCATGGAGTGAACTTAGCCGGGGATTCGCAGCCATCTCTGAATCCGACGATGTCCGATCATCTTCGGATCAATCGCAGCAGCGTTTTCTGCCGATTTTGTGGTTATGTATATTCGAGTTTCGCTGCTTCTTTCGACCCACTTGTTTCTGTTCTGCGTGTTGTCTTCGAATCTGGATTGATTGTGCATTTGTGCCATCCATATTGTGTTTATTCTTCATTGAAGAAAATATACCTACTGTAGTATTTCTAGATTCTCCTCTGCTGTGTTGTTCTGTTGTTTTTATAGTGCTGGTGTGTGATTTTCAGTTAAAGAATTCAGTTACTGATATCTGAGATAAAGGGTGTTCAAAATCGAGATTTTTCAACTTTAGGATTTTTTTGTGTCTAAACTATTCATTATTGGTCAAAACGGCTCCTATCCATCCATCTCAACTTCGGTAAAACTGCATTTAGCATGCGATGGGTTTTTTTTCGAAAATTTTTTTTGACTTACGTATTTTCGTCTGAAAAACACGAATTTGATAATGAAAATGTGAACAAACCATTATTTATCAAGATATTTCACTATAAAGTTTCAAATTTCACCTTCTTTTCCGCCTGTCTTCTGGATTGAATTTTAAACAATTCACCCTTCTTTCTTCATCATTGGACAATTTATATATATCACAATGTAAGACACATTTTTTCTATTATTGAGTCAACTAGAAATATGATTTTCTTGTGATTTATCCATATTTATTGAAAAGAAGAAAGAATATCATTTGAAATAATGGCGTGTGTAATGTCATTCCAAAGCAATCTATTGACATTTGACATCTCGTATTTGGATTGCCTATGGATAAAATGGCCGTCATCTGGTATGCTTGCTCACTAAATAGGAAAAACTCACCATAAAAATCATATTTCCTGTTGAATTTTCTGTATAAAAATGTGTCATTGAAGTACATCATGAGTATATAAAGTGTCCAATGACAAAATAAGAAGAGCAAGTACCTGAAAATGCATCCAACGCAAGGGGAAAAAGGAGTCGAAATTTCGAACTTTTTTTTGAAATATCTCGATAAATAGTGGTTTGTTCACATTTTCATTATCAAATTCGTGTTTTTCAGACGAAAATACGTAAGAACCAAAAAAAATTTTCGAAAAAAAACCCATCGCATGCTAAATGCAGATTTACCTCAACTTCTAATTCACTATCTACTGACATTTAAATGGAACATTTACAGGGTGGTTCAAGATTCAGAATCCTGATCACTCTGTATCTGTTCCAATTATTAAATGTCAGTAGATAGTACATCAAAAATTAAGATACGGACATAAAATCCGTTTTGACCGATAATAAATAGTTTCGTCACACAAAAATCCTAAAGTTGGAAAATCTCGATTTTGAACACCCTATATCTCTGTAATCATTTCCGCTAGACCCCAAGTGTGATACATTGATCAAATCAGCTCTTCAGGGAGAATCTAAGAATACAATGAAAAATAGGGTGTTCTATTTAAAAAAATCAAAAAGTACCCTGTAGATCGTTTGTTCCGAGCACCCTGTATTTTCTGATGTAGCAAAAAAAACTTTATCGAAAATCATTTAAAATGGAATTTCAAATTTTGAAATCGGTCCAAAGATAACTGAGCTAGAGGGAGGGAGATTTATGGTGAATCACCCTGTAGAAGCTGTAGAAAAAGTAGAAATAAAGTGTTTCGAATCCCTTAGTCACACATAAATAAAAAAGAGCACTAAGAGCAGTAATTCATTTCTGCAAAGATATGTACAGGGTATCTCAAATTCGAGGATTTGACATTTTCGCAGCCATTTTTCCTTCTCTACAAGATGCCGTCATCAGAATTTTGATCCGACATTTCGTTTCCTCGTAACCATCATCAAATAACAGTGATGATGATTTTTGAGTGAACATTTTTTTGGACCATTCAAAAAAACAAAATTGATGATGGCTTCTCGAAGACGAAACGTCGGATCACGAATCTATCAATACCATTGGATAGAGCGGGAAATGGATATGAAACTTATTCTGTCATATCACTTTTGAATAGAATCGGATCATAATTCCGAATCGGATCATAATTCCAAAAGTTGTCCCAATTTTGACCAAAAAAAAATCATAATCTCTAACCCCGAAAATCCTCAAATACCAATTTTGAATAAAATCGGATCATTATAATTACAAAACTCGTCCGTCATATTGGATCCGCCATCTTGAATGTTTCAATTTTGACATGAATCATGATCTCCGTCCCCGAAAACCCCCAAATACCAATTTTGAATAGAACAGGATCATAATTACAAAACTCGTCCGTCATCTTGAATTTTTCAATTTTGACATAAGAATCATAATCTTCGACACAGAAAACCCCCAAAATTTTTGAATAGAATGAATCATAATAACAAAAACCGTCAGCCATGTTGGATCCGCCATTTTGTTTTTTCTCAAAAAAAAATTCATAATCCATTATCACCAGAATTATGTACATCTGCCGAATTTCAAATAAATCGGACGATAAGAAGTGGTTCAAAAATTGGTTCCATTTTTTTTAATCATCAAACAGTTGTATGGTAAAAATAATCCTCTCATCGAAAGCACTCGGAAGGTATCAAAACAGTTTAGGTTCGGAAATGAAATTGCTGACTGGATTCCAGGAAATACCAGGTACAAAATAATGGGCTGAACCAGTCCAGTTGACCAACACGGATTATAACAGATATACGCGACGTGATATCAATCATTCAACTAGACCACTGTAAGATTCAAACTGCATTATAATATATTATGAATGTGAGCTGTGCGGCGTGAGCTAACTTCTCCCTACTACTTAATGACCGGGAATTATGGATTTCATATGATTCGTCCTCTTTGCGCCATCTATTAGCGATCAAAGGCACTGTATAGTAGATATATATTGCTGTGGCCAAATCGCCCATTTGAAATGTCTATCTTAGTGGGTGACTGATCTCTGCTGAAAGTAACAAAATATGAAATCCATCAGGCGAATCCAGGTATATATATAGAAAAAATTAGTTGACGATGGTTTCTGTTAGACGAAACGTCGTAGAGATGGAAAAATGCCATGATAAAATGTCATCGTCATCTATTTCTTCAAATAACGTGGTATGAATAAAAAAAAATTGTTCTCCGAATGTTTTCCCAATTTGCAAATTTCGAAGCAGCATTTTGTTTGGCAACAAATTGCTCAACTTCCCAATGAAGGGAGGCTCGAATTTCAGCCATCCTGTACATAATTACTGTATATTGCAATCTCGACTCCGTCCTTCAACAGGATTAATGAGAAGAGTTAGAATCGAAAATAAGAAATTTTTATTCCGTGCGAAAATCTACTTCATACCTCGACAGCTTCGCATGATCTACAAAGCACAGATATGGCCAGTTTCAGAATACTGTTCTCCCATATGGGGTTCAGCATCCAAACATACGATAATGCTCTCAGATTCCATCCAGAGAAGAGCCCGCTGCCTGATAGGTGATGCCACACTCACTAATACTTTGACTTCATTAAAACACATTTGATAGTGTGGGAGTCCCCTGACTCCAGGGCTAGGGGTAGATCACGTGGGAAGTCCAGTGTACCCGACACAGGAATTCCTCGAGAAGTCCGGGTATTCTTTGGGAAGTCTGGGATTTCGTTGGTGAGTTCGGGAGTTCCTTGGGAAGTCCGGGAATTCGGTAGTCTAGGTAGTCTTTGGTAATTCCGGGTACTCTTTAGGAAGTCCAGAAATTCTTTGAGTACTCCCAGGAATTCCTTGGGTAGTCTCAGGAATTCTGAGGATTCCTTCGACAAAGGAAGTCTAGTGTACCCGGAATTGGTCCGTGATTTACCCCTCAGGGTGAACCGCGGAGGAATTCTGGTGTACAAACAACTAGGATTTCTTGGAATTCTTAGGATTTTCTTGGAATTTCTTGAAATTCTTCGGGTTTCCTTAAAATTACTTAGACTTCTTTGGAACTCTTGGACTTTTTTGGAATTCCCTGGAGTTCCTTGGGTGAAGTGCAGTATATTCCTGGTCTACAAACAACTGGAATTTGCTTGGATTTTCTTGGAATTCCTTGGATTTCCTTGGAACTCTTTGGAACTCCTTGGATATCCTTCGATTCACTTGGGATTCTTTGGATTTCTTAAGATTTCCTTGGATTTTCTTGGATTTTCTTGGATTTCCTTAGATTACTTTGGATTTCCCTGGATTTTCTCAGAATTCCTTGGATTTCCTTGGATTCCCATGAAATTCCTTGTATTTCCATGGAATTCCTCGGAATTCCTTGGAAGTCCATGGAATTCCTTGGAATCCCTAGTGAAATTGAAGTTCGGTGTACACAATTTTGACCGCCGTGGACCCCTCGGAATTCCCTCTTGTGGGCTCCAAAGAGATGATAAAAATATAGAAAACTATTTTCATTCAAGAGTTCCAGTGTCAACCATGTTTTCCAATCGTTCCTTATTGCGACGCTCATGGTAAGTACTGCTGACTCGTAAAACACGTTGAGAGTATAAACTAAAGTTGGAGTTGGAGACCTGCCTTCAGAATGACAAGGTCGTATATCGAATTACAATGCTTCGACATTTTTTACTACATCGACATGAATTTATCTCCCGTATTTATTTAGAGGAAATACAGCATGCCTATATATATATTGCTTCGATATATATTGTGTCGATAAAATGGGAAATATAAAAC
>OU896723.1:5088414-5122411 GCA_918026855.4 Phaedon cochleariae
TAGTAGTATTCACCCAAGTACTTGTTTGAAATAGTTGGGGTAAAAGTGCACTGGTAATACTGCATTTATCATGGGATGGTTTTTTTCAATTTTTTTTGTACTCATGTATTTTTGTCTGAAAAACAGGAATTTGATAATGAAAATGTGAACAAACCATTATTTATTAAGATATTTCACTATAAAGTTACCAATTTCACCTTCTTTTCCACTTGTCTTCTGGATAGCATTTAGAACCATTTGCCCTTCTTTTTTCATCATTGGACAATTTATATGTACCATAATGTAAGACACATTTTTTTCTTTTATATGAGTCAACTAGAAACATGATTTTGTTGTGATTTATCCATATTTAGTGAAAAGATGGAGGAATATCATTTAAAAAAATGGGATCTGTAATGTCATTCAAAAGCAATCTGTTGACATTTGACATCTTGTATTTGGATTGACTATTGATTAAATGGCTGTCATCTGGTATGCTTGTTCACTAAATATGAAGAACTGGCCATAAAAATCATATTTCCTGTTGAATTTTCTATCTTAAAATGTGTCATTGAAGTACATCATGAGTATATTAAGTGTCCAATGACAAAATAAAAAGAGCAAGTACCTGTAAATGCATCCAACACAAAGGGAAAAAGAAGGTGAAATTTCCAACTTTTTCTTAAAATTTCTTGATAAATAGTGGTTTGTTCACATTTCATCATTCATAAATTTGTGTTCCAAGTACAAAAAAAAAACGGAATGATAAATGCAGTTTTACCAAGTGCACTTATCATGCAGTGGTTTTTTTTTAGAAACCATTTTTTTTATTCATTCCTCTAAAAAACATTAATTTCATAATGAAAATTTGAACAAATTTTATGAAAAAGTGTGAAATTTCACTTTCTTCTGCAACTCATCTAGGATATTCATTTACAACTATGTGTCCTTCTTTTTCAAGCACTGGACACTTTATATACTCATGTTATATTTCATTAATACATTTTATTTCCTAAAATCAACAAGGATATTGTTCATTTGGAATTTTTCCATATTTATTGAGGTAAACAATAGTTTGGTTTCTCTAGATTCTTGTAAATTGTTTTTTACATTTGACCTTTATTTGACATCTCCTATTTGTATTTTTAGTTCTGTGATTTGTATTTAGTTTTGATAATTGATTTGCCATTAGCTGATGATTGTTTACCTCACTAAAATATGAAAAAATATCAAATGAGCCATACTACTTGTTGATTTTAGGATATAAGATGTGTTATTGAAGTACAATGTGAGTATTTGAAGTGTCCAATGATAGATAAAGAAGGACAAATAGTTGTGAATGAATATCCAAGATGGGTGGCAAAATATGAGTAAATTTCACATTTTTTTCTAAAATATCTCAATAGATATAGGTTTGTTCACATCTTCATTGTGAAATTCCTGTTTTTCAGAGGACAATACATAAGTACCAAACTAATTTTTCTGTAAAAAAACCCATTGCATGATAACTGCACTTTTACCATAGTTAGATCCATATAGATGGTATATTGTTGGAAACTAGTTGATGAATAAAATTGTAGGCCCAGTAGGTCTACAGCAGTTTTTTTAGTCATTATGTCAATAGCAGTTGGAGTAAAATTTAACAATGATAGATGTTGTGAGGGGTGAACCACTTTGGAAATATCTGTACATTTTCTGGAAATACTGGCAATTATCAGGAAATACCAGAAATAGTCAGTCAATAGATGCAATATTTTGGAAATACAAGAAATATATTGGCAATATGAAAAATACCTTGGAAATACAGGAAATATGAAGGGAATCTCCAAGGAAACACAGGAATTTTTAGGAAATCCCCTTCTGGAAATACTGGCAATTATCAAGAAATACCAGAAATAATCAGTTAATACATGCATTATTTTGGAAATACAAGAAATATATTGGCAATATGAAAAATACCTTGGAAATATAGGAAATATGAAGGGAATCTCCAAGGAAACACAGGAATTTTTAGGAAATCCCTTTCTGGAAATACAGGCATTCATAAGGAAATATGAGAAATATTCAGACAATTCAAGCAATATTTTGGAAATAGATGCAATATGAAGGGAATACAGGCAATACCAAGGAAATACAGACAATTTTTAGGAAATACCAGCAATACATATGCAATACAAGCAATATTTTGGAAATACAGTCAATATGAAGGGAATACAGAAAATGTTTAAGAATAGGAAAATACCAGCAATATTTAAACAATACATGGAATTTTTAGGAAATCCTTTTTTGGAAATACAGACATTGATAAGGAAATATGAGAAATATTCAGGCAATACAAGCAATATTTTGGGAATAGAGGCAATATGAAGGGAATACAGGCAATACAAAGGAAATACAAACAATTTTTAGGAAATACAGGCTATATGAAGGGAATACAGAAAATGTTTAGGAAATACCAGCAATATTTAAACAATACATGTATATGCAATATTTCTCTATTGTTCTTAGCTATATTATACAGGGTGTCCGGAAATTATGCGCAAAAAATCAAGGGGGTGATTCTGCATGAGAAAACATGAGATTTATTTTATATACAGGGTGGGTCACGGTAGATGGCACCTTAGACGTTTACGGAGAACGGGACATAAGAACGGAAGTGAAGTTAGCCACATCCACAAAATACACCGAGAAAAATTTATCGCCGAAAATGTGTTCAGCAATTTCACCCGATTTCAGATGGAACTTGAACGCATTTCATAAAACGACTGAAGAGGGGTGAGAGCCTGAGTCGAATTTGATAGGGAGGTGGTGAATCGATAGTTTATCAAGTCGTCTAAAGGGAAAGAAAAGGGGTTTGAAAACGAAAATAACTCATTATCTCAGTGAATACTCGTTGTACATGGATTTTGAAGGCGGCAAACGAATCTACTAATCAAATTTGATAGGAAGGTGATGAACTCATAGTTTGTCAGGCCATCTAAGGGGGTAGAAAAGGGGTTGAAACACAAAAAAAATCAATATCTTCGTAAATATTCGTTGTACATGGATTTTGAAGGCGGCAAACGATTCTATTAATTGTATTTGATACAAAAGTGTTGAACTCATAGTTTGTCAGGCCGTCAAATGGGGTAGAAAAGGGGTTGAAAAACAAAAAAAATCAATATCTTCGTTAATATTCGTTGTACATGGATTTTGAAGGCGGCAAACGATTCTACTGATTGTATTTGATGAAAAAGTATTGAACTCATAGTTTGTCAGGCCGTCAAAGGGGGTAGAAAAGGGGTTGAAAAACAAAAAAAATCAATATCTCCGTTAATATTCGTTGTACATGGATTTTGGAGGCGGCAAACGATTCTACTGATTGTATTTGATAGAAAAGTGTTGAACTCATAGTTTGTCAGGCCGTCAAAGGGGGTAGAAAAGGGGTTGAAAAACAAAAAAAATCAATATCTTCGTTAATATTCGTTGTACATGGATTTTGATGACGGCAAACGAATCTACTAATCGAATTTGATAGGAAGGTGATGAACTCATAGTTTGTCAGGCCGTCTAAGGGGGTAGAAAAGGGGTTGGAAAACAAAAAAAATCAATATCTTCGTTAATATTCGTTGTACATGGATTTTGAAGGCGGCAAACGATTCTACTGATTGTATTTGATAAAAAAGTATTGAACTCATAGTTTGTCAGGCCGTCAAAGGGGGTAGAAAAGGGGTTGAAAAACAAAAAAAATCAATATCTCCGTTAATATTCGTTGTACATGGATTTTGGAGGCGGCAAACGATTCTACTGATTGTATTTGATAGAAAAGTGTTGAACTCATAGTTTGTCAGGCCGTCAAAGGGGGTAGAAAAGGGGTTGAAAAACAAAAAAAATCAATATCTTCGTTAATATTCGTTGTACATGGATTTTGATGACGGCAAACGAATCTACTAATCGAATTTGATAGGAAGGTGATGAACTCATAGTTTGTCAGGCCGTCTAAGGGGGTAGAAAAGGGGTTGGAAAACAAAAAAAATCAATATCTTCGTTAATATTCGTTGTACATGGATTTTGAAGGCGGCAAACGATTCTACTGATTGTATTTGATAAAAAAGTATTGAACTCATAGTTTGTCAGGCCGTCAAAGGGGGTAGAAAAGGGGTTGAAAAACAAAAAAAATCAATATCTCCGTTAATATTCGTTGTACATGGATTTTGGAGGCGGCAAACGATTCTACTGATTGTATTTGATAGAAAAGTGTTGAACTCATAGTTTGTCAGGCCGTCAAAGGGGGTAGAAAAGGGGTTGAAAAACAAAAAAAAACAATATCTTCGTTAATATTCGTTGTACATGGATTTTGAAGACGGCAAACGAATCTACTAATCGAATTTGATAGGAAGGTGGTGAACTCATAGTTTGTCAGGCCGTCTAAGGGGGTAGAAATGGGGTTGAAAAACAAAAAAAATCAATATCTTCGTTAATAATCGTTGTACATGGATTTTGGAGGCGGCAAACGATTCTACTGATTGTATTTGATAAAAAAGTATTGAACTCATAGTTTGTCAGGCCGTCAAAGGGGGTAGAAAAGGGGTTGAAAAACAAAAAAAATCAATATCTCCGTTAATATTCGTTGTACATGGATTTTGAAGGCGGCAAACGATTCTACTGATTGTATTTGATAAAAAAGTATTGAACTCATAGTTTGTCAGGCCGTCGAAGGGGGTAGAAAAGGGGTTGAAAAACAAAAAAAATCAATATCTTCGTTAATAATCGTTGTACATGGATTTTGAATGCGGCAAACGAATCTACTAATCGAATTTGATAGGAAGGTGGTGAACTCATAGTTTGTCAGGCCGTCTAAGGGGGTAGAAATGGGGTTGAAAAACAAAAAAAATCAATATCTTCGTTAATAATCGTTGTACATGGATTTTGAATGCGGCAAACGGATCTACTAATCGAATTTGATAGGAAGGTGG
The DNA here is from genome assembly GCA_918026855.4 of Phaedon cochleariae. Lineage (NCBI taxonomy): Eukaryota > Metazoa > Arthropoda > Insecta > Coleoptera > Chrysomelidae > Phaedon > Phaedon cochleariae. The sequence continues at coordinate 5,093,349 of OU896723.1, forward strand.
TGAACTCATAGTTTGTCAGGCCGTCTAAGGGGGTAGAAATAGGGTTGAAAAACAAAAAAAAACAATATCTTCGTTAATAATCGTTGTACATGGATTTTGGAGGCGGCAAACGATTTTACTGATTGTATTTGATAAAAAAGTATTGAACTCATAGTTTGTCAGGCCGTCAAAGGGGGTAGAAAAGGGGTTGAAAAACAAAAAAAATCAATATCTCCGTTAATATTCGTTGTACATGGATTTTGAAGGCCGCAAACGATTCTACTGATTGTATTTGATGAAAAAGTATTGAACTCATAGTTTGTCAGGCCGTCTAAGGGGGTAGAAAAGGGGTTGAAAAACAAAAAAAATCAATATCTCCGTTAATATTCGTTGTTCATGGATTTTGGAGGCGGCAAACGATTCTACTGATTGTATTTGATAAAAAAGTATTGAACTCATAGTTTGTCAGGCCGTCAAAGGGGGTAGAAAAGGGGTTGAGAAACAAAAAAAATCAATATCTCCGTTAATATTCGTTGTACATGGATTTTGAAGGCGGCAAACGATTCTACTGATTGTATTTGATAGAAAAGTATTGAACTCATAGTTTGTCAGGCCGTCAAAGGGGGTAGAAACGGGGTTGAAAAACAAAAAAAATCAATATCTCCGTTAATATTCGTTGTACATGGATTTTGAAGGCGGCAAACAATTCTACTGATTGTATTTGATAGAAAAGTATTGAACTCATAGTTTGTCAGGCCGTCAAAGGGGGTAGAAATGGGGTTGAAAAACAAAAAAAAATCAATATCTTCGTTAATATTCGTTGTACATTGATTTTGAAGGCGGCAAACAATTCTACTGATTGTATTTGATAGAAAAGTATTGAACTCATAGTTTGTCAGGCCGTCAAAGGGGGTAGAAATGGGGTTGAAAAACAAAAAAAAATCAATATCTTCGTTAATATTCGTTGTACATGGATTTTGAAGGCGGCAAACGATTCTACTGATTGTATTTGATAAAAAAGTATTGAACTCATAGTTTGTCAGGCCGTCAAAGGGGGTAGAAAAGGGGTTGAAAAACAAAAAATATCAATATCTCCTTTAATATTCGTTGTACATAGATTTTGAAGGCGGCAAACGAATCTACTAATCGAATTTGACAGGAAGGTGTTGAACTCATAGTTTGTCAGGCCTTCAAAAGGGGTAGAAAATGGGTTGAAAAACAAAAAAAATCAATATCTCCGTTAATATTCGTTGTACATAGATTTTGAAGGCGGCAAACGAATCTACTAATCGAATTTGACAGGAAGGTGTAGAAAATGGGTTGAAAAACAAAAAAAATCAATATCTCCGTTAATATTCGTTGTACATGGATTTTGAAGGCGGCAAACGAATCTACTAATCGAATTTGATAGGAAGGTGTTGAACTCAGTTTCTCAGGTCGTCTAACGAGGGAAGGAAAGGGGTTGAAAAAGGAAATAAATCATTATCTCCGATAATATCAGTTATGTTGATAAAGAAATATAAAGTCTTGACAAAATGAACAGCAAGTTCAGAAAATATGAGTTATCTGAGAATTCAGATACTTTGTAATATCTGATATTGAATTGTATTCCTACTGATTCTGCTATTTCTGAACAAACACCCAAGTAATTCCTGAGTCTTCGAAAAAATATGTGGAATATATTTTTTCATCGAAAAAGATAAAATGTCATGTTCATAAGATTCTTTGAGTGTTATCAAGAAATAATCGATAGATTTCATTTCAAATGTCATTGATTATCAATATTGTAAGATGGTGTGAACTCGCATTTTTTTACAATTGCATGTGAAATAATCTGAAAAAAAATTATAAAATTAATGACAATTTTGAAGAAATGCTTTATTAAAAAATATATTTTGTTAGAATGAACTTCAAAAAACGATCCATAACAGCTTTCAGACAAGAAATCGTATAATCTATTTTTCATGACTCATCAGACGGAAACTGCTATTCTCGAGTCGCGAGAGAGTTTACTCTGGTTAAGTTTCCGCAGATGGATCCAACCATAGATGTAGATTATGAAATACATAGAGCGGCAGAACCTCCTTACAGTTCAGAAACGCCAAATTTGTCGCTATCACGATTCTTTATTAAATTGAATAATGTTCATAGCTTCGCACGTTGGAGGGGGGCTATTATGAAAGAAAAGAAACGAAAAATATTTAAAATTTTGCATCCTAAATAGATCTTTATTGATTAATTATAAAACTCAACAGATAGAACTCTATAAAAAATGGTAACACTTCGAAAATAACGTTAATTACGGTTAATTAGGTAGAGGATACACTTCCCAATGTGCAAAATGATTTTTCATGATAAAAAAAATGAAAGGTTCTCAATCAGATTATCTAGGTTCCCGGAAAGTGTTATTATGAAAAACTCACTGATTTTGTATAAGTAAATTATAACCGGCATATTTTGTAAATTTTTGGGTACATTCATAATTCTTTTCTGATTGATTAGGTGAGGAAACTGAAATTCTACTCACAGGGAACCATTCATTCATCTTCGAGAAAAGTACACCTGACAGATGATGTATTCCCCTTCTATGTTTGAATTGTCCTATGATTTGGTAGCTCGAGGACTACCATACGCAGAGAATATTAACGAAGATATCGATTTTTTTTGTTTTTCAACCCCTTTTCTACCCCCATAGACGGCCTGACAAACTATGAGTTCACTAACTTCCTATCAAATTCGATTAGTAGATTCGTTTGACGCATTCAAAATCCATGTACAACGATTATTAACGAAGATATTGATTTTTTTTTTGTTTTCAACCCCTTTTCTACCCCTCTAGACGGCCTGACAAACTATGAGTTCAACACCTTCCTATCAAATTCGATCAGTCGATTCGTTTGCCGCCTTCAAAATCCATGTAAAACGAATATTAACAGAGATATCGATATTTTTTGTTTTTCAACACCTTTTCTACCCCCTTAGACGGCCTGACAAACTATGAGTTCAACACTTTTCTATCAAATACAATCAGTAGAATCGTTTGTCGCCTTCAAAATCCATATACAACGAATATTAACGAAGATATTGATTTTTTTTGTTTTTCAACCCCTTTTCTACCCCCTTTGACGGCCTGACAAACTATGAGTTCAACACTTTTGTATCAAATACAATTAGTAGAATCGTTTGCCGCCTTCAAAATCCATGTTGTGAAGAATAATAATTATTATTATCATAGTATTGTAGAAATGTATCATCAATATTATTATTATCATTATTTTCATTGTTTAAATATCATTACTATTATTATTTTGTTGTATGATTAATATAAACGAGGTGATGGAATGTTCAACGGATTAATAAGTTATACAATGCAATACGGTGAATCATTTTTGGAGTCACGCATTCCTGGACGGGATGATAAAAGTCAGTATCCATTGTGCAGGGTAACGAGTCGGTCGAAGTGAATAAATTGTTAAAGCTCTAAGTGTTTGATTCGTTAAAAAGACATATTATAACAATTCAGAAGTGGTGATAATGAGTAGTAGTGATAGTGAAAGTAGTCGCAAAAGCAGATACAGGCGAACGCCATCAAAGCAGGGAACATCCAGGAAAAATCAGCAAGAAAGGGAGATATCTTCATCATCCGATGAAAGCAGATCCGCACGTGAGAATACCAATCAACGTTCTAGCCAAAATCGACCGAAACGACGACGCATTGAAAATCTAGAAGAACTGGTAAACAAACGGGTGAATGAAATTTTGGCTGCTAACAATGTACAACAAATGGTCACTAACCCAATGTCCACAAACCTCACTGCTAAGAATGATATCGTTCCGACATTTGATCCTGAAAAGAGTCCATTGACTTCAATCAATTGGCTACATAAAATAGAGCAACTAGCTCTCATTCATGGGTGGAATGATACAACTAAATCATACTATATGCAATCGAAACTAAGTGGAATCGCAAAAATTTGGTACAACTCACTTCCTGACTATAATTACACATGGGATGAATGGAAAAAAGCGGTTACAGAAGCATTTCCAAGTCACGAGTACTTCATCGACAATATTAAGAGAATGGTGAGTCGCAAGAAAACGTCAGATGAAACCATGATGCACTATTTCTATTCCAAATGTATCTTGATAAAGAAATGCGAAATAAGCGACGCCCATGCGGTTTCCTGCGTCATCGATGGACTTCCTGTGTCTCTACAAGGAGCAGCAAAATCGGGAAACTACAAAACGCCAGAGATCTTATTCCAGGGATTTCTAAGTAAAATAGAGAATGACATTGCTGATAAAAAAGAGGACAAGTTTACCGAGAAACAACCGAAACGAGAGGCGCCTGCAATACTATGTTATGTTTGTAAGAAACCTGGACATGTAGCGAAAAAATGTAGATATCGTCCAGGAAGTTCTCATATGCAAGTTCAATCTACCAGCAATGGTCCTGCGGTCAACGGTCGGCGATATTTCACTCACAACCAACGCCCATTCAAGAAATGCTCCAACTGTGGGAAAGAAGGACATCTGCGAGATGATTGCTTTTTTCTACGGACGGCCATGGTGAAAACCTTAAAAAGGCAAGTAGCAAATGATTTTTACTACATCAAAGTAATTATAAATGGCACTATGTGCGAAGGATATTTGGATACAGGTAGTCAAATAAATGTAGCAAACGTAAAATTAGCTGATAAACTCAAAATCCCTCTGGGCCAACCAGACACAATCATTAGTGGGTTTGGTAATCAAATTGTGTTTCCCGAAGGACTAGCTCTACTAACCTTACATTTATATGATTTTGCTATCGATTCTGTTGTACACTTTGCTAATGTAGATATGGGTCCGATAGATATAATTATAGGTCAACCAGTGATTAATCATGATCAGATAGAGATGAAAATATCCGCCAAAAAGGTCACTTTGCAAAAAATTCAACCCGAAAATGAGATATTGAAAATCAGTGGAAATTATGATGCTTCCAAGTATAATGTAAAGTCAATACAAAACGTGGCAATCCCCCCTAACTGTACAATGCCAGTAAAAGTTCGAAGCGAGTGCTCTAATTTGATAATTCCTTCGAAATTCCGCCATGATTACATGAACTCTACTGTGTTAACCATAAAACTCGTCTTCATTATGAATATCACTAATGTAAGTAATAAGAGACTGACTATTGTTGAAAATCAAATCATGGCAAGAGGATACCCATTTTCAAGTGACGAGATGAAAAATTTCGATATTTGTCAGGTCCGGAAATTAGGCCTGGAAGAAATTCAAACGGGAGAACTATCTGAAATAAATGTTTCGTCATTGTATCAGTTGTTACAAAAGTATAACTCCTGTTTTGCTGTGAATACTAGTGATTTAGGCGTAACAGATATTGTCGAGTTTGAAATAAATTTAAATTCTAATGAATCCATTTTTTATAAACCCTATAGGGTTTCAGAAATTGAGAAAAAAGTAATTCGAGAAAAAATTAATGATCTCTTGGAGAATAAAATAATATGAGAATCAAAATCGAGCTACGCGAGTCCAGCAATCTTGGTTAAAAAGAAAAACGGAGATTTTAGATTAGCAATTGACTATAGAAAGTTAAATAAAATAACGGTCAAAGACAGGTACCCGCTTCCCAATATCGAAGATCAAATTTCACGTTTGAAAGGCTACAAATATTTTTGTGTTCTTGACATGACCCAAGGTTACTATCAGATTCCGGTGTCAGAAAATTCGGTATATAAGACTGCTTTTGTTACTTCCGATGGACAATTTGAATTCCTGAGGATGCCGTTTGGGGTGTGTAACGCCCCAGCTACATTTCAGAGACTCCTCAATAATGTGCTGGGTCAACTACGTCATGAAAGTGTCATAATTTACCTAGACGATATTCTAATTCCAAGCTTCACGATTGATGAGGGGCTCGAGACTCTCGAAACGGTGCTAGGATTATTTCATACAGCGAATTTGAAACTGAACTTGAAAAAATGCAAGTTTTTCGAAACTAGCATTGATTATTTGGGCTATGAAATCAGCGAGTCTGGTATTAAACCCGGGAAGCAGAAAATCAACGCCGTTCTGAATTTTCCGACACCAAGAAACATCCATGAAGTTAGGCAATTTCTAGGTCTGTGTTCGTATTTCAGAAAATTTGTCAAAAATCATGCTATCATAGTTCGGCCTATAAGCCAACTACTGAAAAAAAACTATCAGTGGGTATGGGGCGAATCACAGGAAAAAGCATTCGAAACAATCAAATCCATTCTAACAAATAGACCACTATTGAGTATATTTGATGTCAATTTAGAAACCGAATTACACACCGACGCGAGTAGTAAAGGCCTAGCAGCTATTTTAATGCAAAAATATAGTGATGGCCTCAAGCCTACCATGTATAATAGTAGGGCGACGAGCAGGGAAGAAAGTATCTATCATTCATACGAATTAGAAACATTAGCAATAGTCGAATCGATCAAACGACTCCGAATTTATTTAACGGGTATCCACTTCAAAATAGTTACTGACTGTAATGCTGTCAGATTGACTTTCAGTAAGAAAGACCTTTTACCACGCATTGCTCGTTGGTGGCTGTCAATACAAGACTATGACTTCGAAATAGAACACAAACCGGGAACCAAAATGTCTCACGTTGACGCTCTTAGTCGAAACATCGGAAATACTAGCAAAGTCCTAACTATAAACATGAATGATTGGATATATTGTCTTCAAACTCAAGACCCAGAATTGATGGCTATCAAAACAAGACTGAAACAAGATAACCCAGATCCAGAGCTCAAAAATATTTACTCTGAGAAAAATCATCGTCTTTATAGGAAAACTGCTGACGGAGAAAATAAGCTTGTCATTCCGAGATCTGCAAGATTTAGTTTAATGCGAAAGTTTCATGACGACATCGGACACATTGGTCTCAATAAATGTGAAAAGCTCATTAAAAGCAAATTTTGGTTTCAAAAAATGACGAGATTTATCAAAAAATATGTCAATGCGTGTCTGGATTGTGCCTTCAAACGTGGGAAATATGGTAAAAAAGAAGGCTTCCTACACCCTATACAAAAACCAACACAACCTCTAGATACGTGGCATATTGACCATTTAGGCCCATTTTGTAAAAGTAATGGTTTTTCCTATATTTTAGTCGTCGTCGATTCGTTCTCTAAATATCTATTTGCCAGACCCACCAAAACAACGAATACCAAAGAAGTTGTTTATAATCTCAAAGATTTATTCAGTATGTTTGGATTACCAAAGAGAATAATTTCCGATCAAGGTAAAGCATTCAAATCCAAAAAATTTGAAGAATTTTGTGTTGAATTTAAAATCAAACACATATTAAATACAGTGGCGTCTCCAAGGTCCAACGGGCAGGTAGAACGCTACAATCGCACATTATTGGATGCAATCAATACAAGTATAAATGACGAGTGCGAATGGTTCGAAAAATTACCGCAAACAGTTTTAGGAATCAATAATACAGAAAACAGTAGTACTCACCTAACTCCACATAAACTCATGTTCGGTTTCGAAAAAAACGTCTTACTTGCAGATCTTGGAGATGACAGTGTTGAAGAAATAGACAGAAATAGGGATCGAATGAAGGCCACTAACTCAATGAATAAACAAGGGCAGCGAATGAAAAAATATTTCGATGCTAGAAGGAAGGAAAGCAACGAATACACACTGAATGATCTCGTTCTCTGGGCAGGAGCCAGTGCAGAAAGGAAGGAAACTAATAAAAAAACGGGTATTCGGTTTGGAGGACCTTACAAAATTAACAAGGTTTTAGGCAATGATAGATATGAAATAATGGCATTGAAGGGTATCAAGGGGTACAAAAAATATAAAGCTACAGTATGAGCAGAGCAACTGAAACCGTTTATATCAGGGGTGAGCGATTCGGACACTTCGGATTCCGAAGTGAACAGTACGGATGATTTGATTGATCTACTTGAGGGTTAGAATGCTTTATGAAAGGTAAGACGAAATATATATATATACATAGACCTCATTGAGGTAGAAGTAAGGACCTTTCACGAGGTAAATACTCAAAGACCTCTTACGAGGTAGAAATAGACCTTTTACAAGGTAAAAATATACTTATATAAAGACCTCCTTGAGGTAATAACTAAGACCTTCTGCAAGGTAAATAAAAAACAGGCCTCTTAGAGGTAAATACCTAGACCTTTCATGAGGTAGAAATAAGGACCTCCTTGAGGTAATAACTATGACCCTTAATGAGGTTAGACCTCATTAGAGGTAGAAAAAGGAAAACAAGACCTTTCACGAGGTAAACATTAGACCTTTAATGAGGTAAGAATTCAACAAATTACAGGTGAACGTGACAGAAATGATACTGAACCAAAAAATGAAGTATTAGCCAAAATTTGAATACTGTGGATTTATTTTTTTTTTCACAGGAGGAACCACCAAGATAGAGATCCGCACCAAGCCAGGAATTGTTCACCAAGAACCTCAGCGGGGACGCTTCGTGAGCAGGATGGCCGAATGTGAAGAATAATAATTATTATTATCATAGTATTGTAGAAATGTATCATCAATATTATTATTATCATTATTTTCATTGTTTAAATATCATTACTATTATTATTTTGTTGTACGATTAATATAAACGAGGTGATGGAATGTTCAACGGATTAATAAGTTATACAATGCAATACGGTGAATCATTTTTGGAGTCACGCATTCCTGGACGGAATGATAAAAGTCAGTATCCATTGTGCAGGGTAACGAGTCGGTCGAAGTGAATAAATTGTTAAAGCTCTAAGTGTTTGATTCGTTAAAAAGACATATTATAACAATGTACAACAAATATTGACGAAGATATTGATTTTTTTTTGTTTTTCAACCCCTTTTCTACCCCCTTTGACGGCCTGACAAACTATGAGTTCAACAATTTTGTATCAAATACAATCAGTAGAATCGTTTGCCGCCTTCAAAATCCATGTACAACGAATATTAACGGAAATATTGATTTTTTTTGTTTTTCAACCCCTTTTCTACCCCCTTTGACGGCCTGACAAACTATGAGTTCAACACTTTTGTATCAAATACAATCAGTAGAATCGTTTGCCGCCTTCAAAATCCATGTAAAACAAATATCAACGAAGATATTGATTATTTTTGTTTTTCAACCCCTTTTCTACCTCCTTTGACGGCCTGACAAACTATGAGTTCAACACTTTTCTATCAAATACAATCAGTAGAATCGTTTGCCGCCTTCAAAATCCATGTACAACGAATATTAACAAGGATATTGATTTTTTTTGTTTTTCAACCCCTTTTCTACCCCCTTTGACGGCCTGACAAACTATGAGTTCAACACTTTTCTATCAAATACAATCAGTAAAATCGTTTGCCGCCTTCAAAATCCATGTACAATGAATATTAACGGAGATATTGATTTTTTTTTGTTTTTCAACCCTTTTTCTACCCCCTTTGACGGCCTGACAAACTATGAGTTCAACACTTTTCAATCAAATACAATCAGTAGAATCGTTTGCCGCCTTCAAAATCCATGTACAACGAATATCAACGAAGATATTGATTTTTTTTTCTTCAACCCCTTTCTACCCCCATAGACGGCCTGACAAACTATGAGTTCACTACCTTCCTATCAAATTCGATTAGTAGATTCGTTTTCCGCATTCAAAATCCATGTACAACGATTATTAACGGAGATATTGATTTTTTTTTGGTTTTCAACCCCTTTTCTACCCGGCTCTAGACGGCCTGATCGACAAACTATGAGTCTAACACTTTCCTATCAAATTCGATCAGTAGATTTGTTTGTCGCCTTCAAAATCCATGTACAACGAATATTAACAGAGATATCGATATTTTTTGTTTTTCAACACCTTTTCTACCCCCTTAGACGGCCTGACAAACTATGAGTTCAACACTTTTCTACCAAATACAATCAGTAGAATCGTTTGCCGCCTTCAAAATCCATGTACAACGAATATTAACGAAGATATTGATTTTTTTTGTTTTTCAACCCCTTTTCTTTCCCCTTTGACGGCCTGACAAACTATGAGTTCAACACTTTTGTATCAAATACAATTAGTAGAATCGTTTGCCGCCTTCAAAATCCATGTACAACAAATATTGACGAAGATATTGATTTTTTTTGTTTTTCAACCCCTTTTCTACCCCCTTTGACGGCCTGACAAACTATGAGTTCAACAATTTTTTATCAAATACAATCAGTAGAATCGTTTGCCGCCTTCAAAATCCATGTACAACGAATATTAACGAAGATATTGATTTTTTTTGTTTTTCAACCCCTTTTCTACCCCATTTGACGGCCTGACAAACTATGAGTTCAACACTTTTGTATCAAATACAATTAATAGAATCGTTTGCCGCCTTCAAAATCCATGTACAACGAATATTAACGAAGATATTGATTTTTTTTGTTTTTCAACCCCTTTTCTATCCCCTTTGACGGCCTGACAAACTATGAGTTCAACACTTTTCTATCAAATACAATCAGTAGAATCGTTTGCCGCCTTTAAAATGCATGTACAACGAATATTAACGGAGATATTGATTTTTTTTGTTTTTCAACCCCTTTTCTACCCCCTTTGACGGCCTGACAAACTATGAGTTCAATACTTTTCTATCAAATACAATCAGTAGAATCGTTTGCCGCCTTCAAAATCCATGTACAACGGATATTAACGGAGATATTGATTTTTTTTGTTTTTCAACCCCTTATCTACCCCCTTAGACGGCCTGACAAACTATGAGTTCATCACCTTCCTATCAAATTCGATTAGTAGATTCGTTTGCCGCCTTCAAAATCCATGTACAACGAGTATTCACTGAGATAATGAGTTATTTTCGTTTTCAAACCCCTTTTCTTTCCCTTTAGACGACTTGATAAACTATCGATTCACCACCTCCCTATCAAATTCGACTCAGGCTCTCACCCCTCTTCAGTCGTTCTATGAAATGCGTTCAAGTTCCATCTGAAATCGGGTGAAATTGCTGAACACATTTTCGGCGATAAATTTTTCTCGGTGTATTTTGTGGATGTGGCTAACTTCACTCCCGTGACATAAGATCATTCTGAAAATTGGTAATTGCTCTTGATCTATCGATCTAAAATATTTTCAGCTCTGCGGCGTTGCCGCTTCTATCGAAAAGTAGCAACAACTTTGTTATTTTAAATGGAACACCCTGTATTTTATCGCATTTTCAGATTCTCTCTGAAGAGCTGATTTCATCGATGTATCACACTTGGGGTCTAGCGGAAATGATTACAGAGATATAGGGTGTGAAAAATCAACATTTTTCAACTTTAGGAATTTTTTTTGTCGAAACTATTCATTATTGGTCAAAACGGCTCACATGTCCCTATCCCAACTTTTGATCAACTATCTACTGACATTTAATTGAAACAAATACAGGGTGGTGCAGAATTCAGATTCTTGAGCACCCGGTATATGTCCCAATTAAATATCAGTAGATAGTTAATCAAAAGTTGAGATAGGGACATGTAAGCCGTTTTGACCAATAATGAATAGAAAAAACGGGAAGAGATAATAAGAAACAATGGAAACTAATCAATGAGAAGGTTGAGGGAAAATTAGTAAAGATGAGGATGAGGAAAAAATCCCTTCTTATATACACTACTTGGGAGAAGTCTAGAAAAAGCACAACTTAATGCAAAATACTTTACTTTTGCTGATGATACAATTCTGGTTTATACAAGTACTGATCTCAGAGAACTGGAAATAAGGGACAATGATTTGGAGAAATACCATGGATGGTTGATTAAAAATAAACTACAAATTAATTTGAAAAAAACTACTTATTTGCTATTCAGGCAGACAAAAATGAACTCAGTTGATATACAAATAAGAATAGGGAATGAAATCATAAATAGAGTGGACAGTACAAAATATTTGGGACTATTCTTGGATGAAAACATGAACTGGAGCATACATGTTCAGTATATAGAAAAAAAAGTGGTACCAATGATTGGGACACTCCACTGATGTAGGGATTATTACTAAGTAAATAAGATACTGAAACAAATTTATAATGCCTATTTCTTACCAACATTCAGCTACCTAATAATACCAGTCTGGGGCACTTGTGGAATAACATTAATGAATAAAACACAGAGGATTCAAAATAAGGTAGTGAAAGTTTTATTCAATTTCAGTTACAGAACATCAACAGATGTAGTTTATACAGAAACTGGTTTTCTTCAAATAGCAGAAATATTAAAAATTGAGCAAAACAATTTTTTATACAAAGTGATTAATAACAATTTCAAATGTAATTGGCAGTTAGAGATGGTGAACAACATACATAATCATGATACCAGAAGACAAAACACTTTATACATTAGTAATGTAACTGAACAAATATATTAAAACATTCAACAGTCTGCCACAGTATATCAGAGATATTCCTAACTTTAGCCAATTTAAAAATAAAATAAAAATGTATGAGGAAGATTGATAGTTGTTATGAGAAATCGGTGATTTTAAATGTATTTTGAGTGCTTATTATGTGTAGGTAATTTAGAAGTTTTAATATGTATATTAGTATGAATGAAAAATGATAATGAAGAAAAGTCATATAAATTGTACATGGTACATAAAACACAAAAATGTATTATTGAAATGTGCTCACACAAATCCTTCAAGGATTTATCGGGCACTGTTTTTGTCCAGCATATCATTGAGCTTGGTTATGTTTCTTATGGTTTATGTTGTTAAGTAGGAGGATAGTTCAGAACTTTATCAAATATATTTGAATTCATATCTTATTTTCTCCATTCAAGGTGACTTGTGGAGAAAATACTAATTTTCCTATCTTCTTGTAAACCATATCATCTTGATATTACATGATGTAGTGTAATGTTAAATTGTAATGGAATTGTATTGGATTGTTTTTGGAAATAAAAAACAAAAAATAATGTGACTTTAAACTTGTCAGTTTGAATATGTATTGTATTTTTGTTTTGGGACAAGCACTTTTGCTTGCTGATTAGGAAACAACTTTTGTTCAAGTAATTCTAAAATGTTTTGTTTTATTGTATTGTTTGAATAAAAAGTACTTGAAAAAAAAATTTATTCAAGCATGTTTCTTTAGTTTTTCAAACTCTTTTTTATTTTTGATCTTCAGATGAATGAATACAATTGTTTTTGTTGCAGTTTTCAAAGTGAACAAAGCTGAAATGGAATGGGTTGTTAAAAGGTCAGGCCCGGCTCATGGACCTAATGATGATGGTTGTGTGAGATTGAGAGGTTTACCTTTTGGTTGTTCTAAAGAAGAAATTGCACAATTCTTCACTGGTAAGAAATGATAAACTAATTGCACCCTTGAACTGACTTTGTGAATAGTTTTGAGAAAAAAAAAACAGTATTCATGAGAAAGTGAATCATTGTTTTCATCAATTTTACTAGGTATGGGTTTTAAAGGCATGATTGAAAAATTGTTGTTTGAAATGAAAGTGTGGATTTTTGTTGTCATCATTAGATTGAAGAGGTATAGGGTGTTCCCAAATTTACATGAATATAAAATGTTGGGAAATATATCAATATACGTGAGTACAATTGATTTTGCTATTCAATTTTGCAGCCCAAATGACATAAAGTCCCATTTGTATTCAAAACATCACAGGGTGGTCTTGATTGCTGTGCAATAATTTGAATCAGTGATAAATACTCTCAAAATGAGATTTTTCTCAACTTTAGGCTGCATTGAAACTTGGGGCACAGGGTGTTCAATTATTATAGTCTATAATCATAATTGTATAAGTCAAATCCTTATTATATGGGCTCGGTCTTATATAACCAACTGAACAATGGAATAAAATACATTATTACTAGGTTGAAAAAGATGTCAGATATCAGATCAATACTGCTAGCAAATGCCTTCTATTCCATTGAAGAGTACCTTCAGTACTCTTTTTAGAATCAGTAAATGATTTGTGTGAATGGTGATGAGCACATGTAAGTATGAACATATAATGAGGATGGATGATTGGTCATTAATTTAATGTGATGATGAAAATTGTTGAAACTTTTATGACTTGCCCTATTGTCTATTGTATACATGAAAACTTGGATCAGGCAATGGTTCAAATTAATAGGTCATTAAATGGGTTTGAAACATATTTATTTCATAATAAACTCAAACTGAATGTCAGCAAAACAAAAAGTATGATTTTGACATTGTCTTATAAATATGATCAAATTGTCTGGGCAAATGCTGTCATAAAAATTGATAATATCAACATCAAAAATGTAACTGAAATGAAATATTTGGGTTTTATAATTGACAAAAACTTAAAACTAAATGGTCATGCTGATTATATTTGTAAAAAAATATCTAAGAAAGTCTTCTTTTTCTCTCATATATGTAAGAAAGTGTCTATGTATGCTAGGTTAACTCTCTCTGAAAGTTTAATTCAACCTCATTTTGATTATTGTTCAACATCACTTTTTCTACTTGGTAAACATAAGATAGCACAATTGCAAAAGCTGCAAAATCGGGGTATGAGGTCAATATTGGGGTGTAGCCATTACACAGCGTGTACACCTTAGTAGAACTTTTAACTCAAACCATGTTTATAATGATCCTATTATACATAAATACTAATTGTCGACATAATTCGATCGAAAAATCAACTGGAATGTTTTATTTTTGGACATAAATAATAGTACCTTCTGAAAACGGACCCTCTTATGACGTAGAAACCTCATCTCGCCATAGTTAGAAAATACCAAATGCCCGACGGGGACTGAGGCAACTGATATTTTAATTCTTTCAACTGTGATCTCGCGCTAATTCACTCTGTCAGAAATCATGTATCATTCATCTCTGTCTGGAATAAGTCTTGTCTCAGTATTAGGGTTTTGACGTCAAACGGTTTGCGGTGGTGAGCTAGTCTGGGTGAGTTGGTTCATTTCTTTCCATTTCCAGTGTTGCCGACATGAAATTTTCAATATTTTATGATGGAACACTGAAGACAAGGATATATGAGGAAGACTTATTTCCTCTCTCTCAAAGCTACTGAACTTCTCTATCGTAATAATTGAAATAAATGATTCAAATTTGAAAATAAAAATCACTTCGATTTAAATAACTATTATTCATCAGTTTAAACCCCCTTATGGAATGTTTATGGACTGATAATTTTTGTCCAGTGAGTTTTGACTGGAGTGTTAACACATTAATTTTCCTTTCAATTATTTATTTAGTAGATTGAACTAGTTGGATCATAAGATTTTTGAACACTGTGAAGCTTATGGATGTTTATACATTGACTTCCACAAAAGTCATGCAACTATTTTCAACCTTCAGAAGAGAAACTTGAACTCAATCTAGATCTGTCAACTGATTTTGTTGCCATAAAAATTGAATTATTTTCACCTATTTGGCATAATTTCTTTGCATATCTCACTTTCCCAAATTCAAACTTTGAATTAGAGTGAAAATATTTGTTTTTTTTTTCTAGAAAGGGTTTGTGATTAAATTAAATAATGAAGGCAGAAATAGAGAGAGAGATGAGAGTGAAGAGATGGAGAGACAAAAAGAGATAGAGAGTGAAATAGATAGAGAAATAGAGATACAGAGAGAATTAGGGATGGAGAGAGATGTTGGGCAATATGGAGATAATTGATTCTTGAAAAATAATCATTTTCTTAGCAACATCTCAACATGAACCCTTTTTCCTATTTTCTTGAACATCAGTGGGCTCATTTTCAATAATATGGGAAATCTTTGATGCCACTTGATTGGCATTCCAGTTAGAAACATGTGATGGTTTCATGAGAAATTCTAGCACCCTACTGCTATTTCAAAGTGTAATTTTTGTTTTCACCCCATAAAAATATGTTGATATCTTGCCTTGTTTTCAATAAATAAAGCTGTTTGCACTGATAAATTCTTCAACTCGAATCTTTGTAGCTCCAGAAATGTTTTATTTTGTGAAAGAGAGAGATAGTGAAATAGAGAAGGATAAACATTGATTGAGAGAGATATAGAGATAGTGAATTAGAGAATTATAGTCAGGGAGAGTGAGAAGGGGGGAAGGGGAAGAGAGAGGTAGAGGGGGTTAGAGGGAGAAAGGGACAGAGAGAGAGGAGGGGGGAAAAGAGATAGAGAGAGGAGTGTGAGAGAGAGAGGGAGGTGTGGGAGAGAGAGAAAGAAAAGGAACGCCACTAGAATTGGAATAAATATTTATCAAATTATCAGTTTCAATTCTTTTCAAACTTCAATATCATGTATAGCAAAAACAAAACATATTTTGACCCCATGTTTATAGAAATTCATTTTATCTCTTTCATAAGTACTATGATTTAATGTAGTTTGGCAGATACAAACTGAAACACCCTGTATATTTCATGGAGTTTCAGTTTGTTGACACTGGTTATTTGAAAAACAATTCCACATTTTGATTTTCAAACAACAATTAAAAAACAAAGTGACAAATCAAGTTATTGGAAAGATTAGCGACATTATAGGGGGCGCTGTATTTCAAATGACCACTATAAGCAGTACTCTTTGTTAGTTCGTGGTTTCTGCATTTATTATCTTAAACCTCCATATTTTATCAAATATTGGACATGATTGCCCATATTTTAAATGTTAACACAAGAAATGGATTGATGTTAATCAGCTACAGTGTTGAAACTAATGAATTTCGTAGAATTTTGGGGAATTTTCACAGAGAAACTTCAGGGATATAAGGAAATAATGTTTGCGAGGCATAATTTTGGGAAATTTCAAGATCTCAGAGGTAATATTAGGAAATTTGGGTAATTTCCATGAATTTCTGGTAATTTCCGGTAATTTTGGTTATTTCGGGTAATTTTGGGGGTTTTCAAAGTTTAAATTGTTTGTACATTTCATCAGAATTCCCGATTAATGAAGGAATTACGAGAAATTTTGGAAGTTGCCAGTAGGTTCAAACAATTTTGAGGAATTTCGGGGGGTTTTAGAGAATTTTGGGAATTTTGGGAAACTGTCAAAAATTATTTTTTTCCACACACTCTGTGGGAAATGAGGAGTATAAAGAAATTTCGAAAAATTTCAGGAAACTTGTGGACACTGAGTAATTTCTGAGGGATTCGGGAAATTTTCACAAAAAATGTTCCGCACACTTTGTGGGAATTGAAGGAAATAGAGTTATTACGATAGTATCTCATATTGATGACTGTTTAGATCTTGATTAAGCCGAATAGTATGATTATTACCCAAAATACCGTTCCGTGTTGTATAACAATGAAGAACAAATGGAAGTTTTCAAGTGCCTCTAGAGCCAAAACTAGCCTATAGAAAGAATTGTGCCAATTGAACTTTTTGTTTGGAATGACTTGGACTATAACATATCAAAAATTCATCCAATTCGACAGGGGGGCACTTTCCCTATTGAAGTGTGCGGTATCCTTTTGAGTAATTTCGGGTCTCTTCGAAGAATGTATAATTTTCGGGATTATCACTAAGGAATCCTTTGTTCAGCAAATGGAAAATGACGGAAAAATTAGGGTATTGCCGGTAAATGGGGAATTCTGATTCATTTCAAATAATTTCATGGAATTTCGAGAAATTTTGGGAAATTTCGGTAGTTTCTGGAAATTTTGAGTAATTTTAAGGAAACAATCACAAATGAGTTTTTCTTGCATGTTGTGGGAAATGGAATATTTTGAAAAATACCTACCGTAAATTGTCAAGGGATTGTGAGCAACTTCATGAAGTGTGTTTTTGTAAACAATTTCAGTAGAACTAAAGACAAGTTGTTGTTCGGTGGTATTATCAGAGTTAGCCATAGCATATACAGGGTGTTCCACGACTGCACTAGCAGGCAATAAAGTGCACTTTACCGCTCGTTTTTGCGGTCGTTAATTGTCGCTTTACCGCCCGCTGGCCGTACATTACCCTGTTTTCAAATCCCTTGTAGCCACATAAAAATTCATGAAATAACTATGGGGTAAACCGAGGTAGAATTCTGGATTTCCTTGGGATTCCTGGAATTTCCCTGGACTGCAAACAACTGGAATTCCTTGGATTTCCTTGAAATTCCTTGGAGTCCTTCGGAATTCCTTAGATTTCCTCGGAATTTCTTGGATTTCCTTGTGATTCCTTCGATTTTCTTGGAATTCCCTAGAATTTCTTGGAAATCCTTGTGAAATTGAAGTTTGCTGTACACAATTTTGACCGCGATTTACGACTCGCTATCTTCGCACTCTGATCTGATTCAGCAGTATATTGTAAACATGTTCTTCTTCATCCCATTCCATGAATCTTATCACTTATCACTCTACTAACGCACTTCTTCGAAGTTTTCACTCACAGAATGACAAAGGGGAAGTTTCCTTCAGATTAATTTTCATAAAATAAGTTCGGAACTCTCCAGTTTCATGTCCACGCTGTACAGAATGGCAACCGATAAAGTCCAAGTCGTTTTCATCTTCAAATTGAAGCAATTTCTAATTTTCGGGGCGGCAAACTGTGACGTACATTCTGAATCTAGTTTGGAAATAGTTGATGGTGAAGACTATTGCTATCGAATAGCTGACGAATAGCTAATGAATGAAAAAAAAAAGAAGAAGTGAAACTGGTGAACAAAAACATATATAACCACAAATGCACTCGGAGCAGGAATGAAGAGGGTAGTTGGCTTCATTCTGACAGGATATGGTTTTGTTATTTTAGTCCAATAAATAAAGGGAAAAAGTTAACATTAATTACGCACTATTTTCATCTTCCGGTTGGAAGTAACCTTTGGTACCTCATTAAACATGAGACAAAGTTTGACTGGAAAACGCGTGCGATAGCGGAGAAAATGGCCCCAAAAGACCAGAAAAATAGGTTTTCAGCCAATATCTCCTAAAATATGGCAATTAGAGACTTGGTTAGAGATTTTCGGTTCAGATAAAAATTGAAGTTCAGTTAATTTTCTACAAAAATGGTCTCTATCATTTTTCTCGAAAATTTGCCCGGTTTCGAGAAAAACGGCACGAAACGCCCCTCGAATAATGAGCTTCTGTGTTGTATGCCGGAGAGCACAGTCCGTGTATTTACACATCGGCGGGGGGACAAATTATTCAATAACTTTGTTAAAAATGTATATTTTCTCATGATTCAAAGTTCATGTGAAAGAGGAATTATTCTGCTATCATACCCTGTGATTTGAGTCACGGTTGACTCTTTTGGCCATATCGGAACATGGGTAAAACTTTCTGCTCCCGGTCAATTTTGACCTCGCCAGGAATTTGTTCCTATTTTTTTTGTATTGCACTAATTTACTCAAAATTTTCTTGATTATGGGTCCTCATAAGGTCCTTTGTTATCCCTGAAATTTGTACACCCTATTTTTTTTTTAATTTTCATTTAATCTTTGTTTATTGAATCCCAATTTTTTGCTGTTTTTGGAGCGCGGGGAAATTTTGTGAACAACCAACAATCAAAAATTCATACATGATCCGATTAGTTTCTATGATACATCATTTGAAAGCTAAGAAGGTCTTCTTTTCGATTGTGCAATTACTTTTTTAGACGAAGTCGTCCATTTTTCAATAAAATTAGAAAAAGCGGGGTCAAGGAAAAAACGCACTTTTTTTTCGGTGTTTTTTTTTCTCCGTGCTTTTTATTTCTAACATTCCACCTTAACTAGTGTAACGGGGGAATTCACACCTTTCCATCGATGTATATAAGTCATACCTTTGATATCCCGGGAAAAAACCAGTATATCTAAATGTACACGCTATAATTTATTACTTTCGTTCCTCCGTCGTTGGCCGGGTGTGTGCTTTACGTGGCGCTCGGGTCGTCTGCTACAAACCATGCGGCCACGCAGGGTATGATAGCAGCAGAACTCCTCTTTCACATGAACTTTGAATCATGAGAAAATATACATTTTTAACAAAGTTATTGAATAATTTGTCCCCCCGCCGATGTGTAAATAAACGGACTGTGCTCTCCGGCATACAACACAGAAGCTCATTATTCGAGGTGCGCTTCGTGCCGTTTTTCTCGAAACCGGGCAAATTTTTATCCGTACCGAAAATCTCTAACCAAGTCTCTAATTGGTCTTTTGAGGCCATTTTCTCCGCCATCGCATCCAGTCAAACTTTGTCTCATGTTTAATGAGGTACCAAAAGCTACTTCCAACCGGAAGATGAAAATAGTGCGTAATTAACGTTAATTTTGCCTTATTTTCCACCTTCATTTATTGGACTATTTATGCATTGAAATATCTCGAATAAAGCTCGATCCTAGACGAAAATATCATTGAATCTATGAATCACTATCGGCTACATTCAATGATACTATCCATCCTAATTTCCTGTCATCGGTCAGAACAGAATGAAGTCGACACCCATGGCTCCTTCCTCTTGTTGTGCCTGTCAGTATTCTGAGTGGTGTGGACGGACTCGGGCGCTGTTGCAAGATATAATCTGCAACTTTCTTAGACAATAGATCCGTTTTATTAAGGAACGAATTCATTAACAAAAAAATGACTGACAAGTTATGAATAACATATTGTAATATAACGATAGTGAAAAATTATAGATACTGTCGCAAAATATCATAATTTATCTTTATTACTAATCAACTCCATTCAGCCAATGAGAGATTTATGGGAATTATTCATAATACTTGACAAAGTAAAATTGAAGAACCTATTATATCCCATTGCTGTTATGATATAGTTATTATGCATTCAAGGAACAATTTCCGAAAATTTAGACATATTGATGATGTCGGCAACGTCGTACTGGCACAGGGAATCGTATTTTAACTCTGTGTGAATGTGAATTTTCAGAAAGTACGTCATAGAAATGGTGGAGGAGCCAAGTTTCTCTTTTATTAATTTTTTTCTGAAGAAAAATTTGATTTTGCGAAAAAAAGAAAAACCACGTATACAGTCTGTCCAAGATAAGGTTGAACAGCATGGGGATCTCGAAAACGGTAGGAGATGCGAAGTCGGTTAAATGGGAAAAAAGTTGCGCATTCGGAGGCTCATGTCAAGAGCCTTCGAAAATTTTTGAAATTATTTTTAGTTTTTTAGTTATATAAAAAAAAGTGAATTTTTGGAATATCTATTTCATTTTTTTTCTCCGTTATCATTCGAGATACAGAAAAACTGAAAATACTTTTCTATAGCAACTTTTGATGACGTTTAACGTGGTTATACCGATTTTTTTATGCAACGTTTCGTATCCGTAGAACCATCATCAACTTTTGTTTTTTAAATACGGTTCTGATAATTTTTTCATAGATTCTGAAAGGTTTTTTATTCTGAATTCAACCATGTATCATACAAGGTGATTTGAATGTGTTTCGACCTATTTCTATCCATCATCAATGTTTTTTCTAACTTCCAAAGGAAAAGTGCCATCATTTCCATTAATTTCTGATCATTTAGTGTCAAACATTGATGGATTAGTTATTGAATACTGAAAAGTGAATAAAAAATATTTCACTACATCATTCAATGCAGCGCTTGAAATTGTTGAAGAATTCTTACACGCATTACTTTAACAACTTAACTTTGACAATACCTACAGAAACATTCATAACAAATGTTCAAAATGATAACCATTATTTTCTGAACAAAGATATCCTCTTCTCACATCAGTTGCTTATTGAATGCTTCGATGACACTGTCCCTCAGTTCTTCTTCATCATCAAAGCTATTTGTGAGTACAAGGTTTTTGATATATTCCCTAAAAAAAATCCAGCTGTGTCAAATCACGTGACCGCGTCGGCCAAGGGACTGCAGAATGAGTACCAATCCATTTTTCTGGATTTTCTGGATAAACTTCTCTGGAATTATGTACCGGAGCGCCATCTTGTTGAAACCAACAGTTCTGAACTTCCGCAATCGGTAAATCATCCAGAGCTTCCTCAAGATGATTCTCAAGCAAATTTCTATAACGTTAGGAAGTCTCTGTTTCATGGTGAATAAAAGGACCGATAATTCGTGTACCAAATATTGCAACCCACATATTAAACGGTGTTGGTGTCTCGCTGTAATGTATAAATTTCTCGTGAACTATAATATGTATTTTTTCTATCGAAGATACCATTGTTAGTGACTTTGCTTTCATCAGTGCAGATGATTGTTCGCGGGAAATTTGCGAAATTTTGACATTTCTTGATATACCACTCACAGAATGTCCTGCGCCTTTCGTCATCGCCTGGTTTTAGCGCTTGACATATTTTGAATTTGTATGGATGGAATTTTGTTTCTGCAAAATGAAATAGATTGTTGATTGGAACCAGTTGATGAGGTATTAGTGTGTTGACTAATTTTCCTTCAAAATAAGTGGAACTGATGGCATTTTTCCTTTGGAATTTCGAAAAAACATTGAAGATGGTTAAAAATAGGTCGAAACAAACATAAACAACCTTGTATAATACATGGTTGAATTCAGAATGAAAAAAACCTTTCAGAATCTGTGAAAAAATTATCCGGTCCGTATTTAAAAAACAAAAGTTGATGATGGTTCTACGGATACGAAACGTCGCATAGAAAAATTGGTATCACCACGTTAAGCGTCATCAGAAGTTGTTATGAAAAAGTATTTTCAGTTTTTCTGTATCTCCAATAATAACGGAGAAAAAAAATAGATATTCCAAAAATTTACCTTTTTCGATATAACTAGAAAACTAAAAATAATTTTAAAAATTTTCGAAGGCTCTTGATATGAGCCTCCGAATGCGCAACTTTTTCCCCATTTAACCGACTTCGTATCTCCTACCGTTTTCGAGATCCCCATGCTGTTCAACCTTATCTTGGACAGACTGTATATTGATTTTTTACAACCTTCACAGTGAGATTCAGATTCAGATGTCTTCGTTTTTTGTCCAGCTTTCGAAAATATTTATTATCTTCATCGAAAGCTCGACAAAAAATGAAGAAATCTAACTAATATTGGTCCCGAAAACTTTCCCATATTAAAATAAAAAAGGAAATTGCAAAAAGTACTGCTTATGGAGGTCGTTCGAGCATCAAATACAAACCTTTCAACGAAACCTGTACACTTGTGTGTTGTTGATTTTTTTGTGACATTTAATTGATGAGTTCAAGGGCTTGATGGTACTGGGCGTGTGTTTGTTTTCTGGGTAGGGTTGGAGATTGTACCCAACGGAATAACACTTCTGACTGACTACTCGGGGCGCAGTTCTGGGGAGGCGTACGTTCAGTTTGTTAACAGAGAGGTGGCAGAGAAAGCTCTGCAAAAACATCGAGAAAAGATCGGACACAGGTGGGGTATAATATGCGATGTATTTTCGAGGCGGGAGGGATCGGGTGAGGTCGACCCCCATTATTTTTCTTCTTTCTAATTTTTTTTTTTTCATTCTTTTGATATGGTAATTATGGTATACGAAGGAGTGCATCAGAAACGGCCGGTGCTGTAACTTTTGGATCATTCGAAATTCGGTGGGTAATAGTATATAACGTAACAAGTGTTGTAAGAAGCATATTACGCCCGAAATGAAATTCTTCGTGGCGGCAAACTGTGACGTCCATTTTGAATCTATTCTGAATATAAATGAGGTTGAAGAATATAACTATCGAATAGCTAACGAATGAAAACCGAATAAACAAAATAGAAGACGAAGAAGACAACTTGGGGTCGTTGTTGAGTATATCATAAAAAACAACGATAATCAACCAACTAACAAAACAAGATTGACATTGGCTAACGAATAACTGGAAGATCTAAAATCGGCACAAGTAAAACTGGTAATAGTTTATTACGTAATATGTGTTGTAAGAAGCGGAGCGGCGAGTGCGCAATTCCATGAGTCCGTAATTGCTTTACAACACGCATTACGTACTATACTTTACCTACTGCCACATGGTAAATCAAAAAAGTTTGGAAAAACAGTCTGAATTATAATTCTTGACAGTTATGTCAGTGCGATGTGCTTACTGTACGTAAAGAGCTACTTACTGAGGCTGTATGCTGTATCTCGTGTGTTCTTGCCTACTTTTTATAGTGGCCGTAGGTAAAAAATAGTAGATTGTTTTATTAGGATCAAAAGTGACACTTTGTTTGACAAGCGAATTTTGCATTTGCGAGGCGGAGAGTTAAGCGAAGCCGAGCGAAAGCAAAACTTGCGAGTCGAACAAAGTCACTTTTGATCCGAATGAAACATGCTATTTTTTCTGCAACCGAAACAATTAACTCAAATGAACATATGAAGTAACCACCAATGCCGTGCCATGTGTATGCAATTCAACAAATATTGACAAATAATCCGTGTGGTGAGAATATTCTACCTGCATTAACAGCAGGTTAGGTTTTCAAGGATGTTCGAATTGTAGTTTCAACATAAATACAACCACAGAGTGACTTATTTGTGTATGGACCAGGTGCTCTAATGGCAAATACCGTGCCAGTGCCAGCTATAGAAACAAGACGTGGAAACTGTTAGGTTAGTGAGCATATCAATAATGATAATAGTGATTATTAATTCCTCTCCATACTACACTGTGCTGGACTTGATGATCAAGTGAAGCTAAACAATATGGTTGTTTGAGACAGAAAAACTATTGCTTGTCGTGATTATTCAAAAACAAGTTATCCATCCCGAGAATAACGAATGAAATACAGATCAAGCAAGTGTTTGAATGTTGATGGCTTCCTTGATCAAAACAAAAATACTTAACTGAGATGTTTATAGTTCCAATACTAAACTATAATAAGGTGTATTTATATCTCCAGCATGGGTATGAAATGCCAAATCTGCTGAAATCGGAAACAAATCAGGTATGCGTCTCAACCCAAATAACCAACCGTCACAATGTTGTTTATTCTTGATGACGTCCAGTACATCCTTTTCAGTTCCTAGGAGCTGAAGTTCAACTTTAGCTCCTAGGAACTAAAATTCAAATTCAGTTCCTAGGAACTAAATATGTTGCCTAGCAACATACCTATTTTTGTGTCAGTAATAGAAACGTCAATTTAAGAGCTAATTTTGGTATCAAAATGGACGACTTTTGTGTCGGTTGCAGAAAAATGTATATTTTTTCATGAGGAATCTACAGTTCACCTTGCATAACGTAACAAGTGTTGTAAGAAGCAAATTACGCCCGAAATGAAATTTTTCGGGGCGGCAAAATGTAACGTACAGGGTGCGCCTCTTAAAATGGAACCCCCCTTAACTCTTTTGTTTTCAGAGATGTGGAACAATGTTGATTTCAATAGTTGTTTGAAACGACCCAAATATTTATTTCATGAAGTTGCTTCATATACAGGGTCATTCGTTTTTCCGGAAAGGGCATTAACTCAGACTTTTTCAATAGAACACCCTATATATTTTCTGACATGTCGATAGAGCCTTTTTTTCTGATTTCAAAAATATATATGAGTTGCATATTTGGATGAAAAATGATTGAGTTATTGATTATCAAAGTTCACCATTATAAACGTGGAGCATGAACAATATATGAACGTTATTTCAAAGCCTACCATATTCAACTTACATTAGATGATATGAAGTGAAGGTTCATAATGCGTATTTTGGTAAATTTTGATCATCAATAACTCAACTATTCTTCATCCAAATATGCAACTCATATATTTTTGAAATCAGAAAAAAAGGCTCTATCGACATGTCGTAAATTATATAGGACGTTCCATTGAAAAAATCAAAGTTGATATCCTGTCTGGAAAACGACTTCACGAATAAAAGTTTGGGTCGTTCCACACAACTTCTTCATTTAACATTTTCTAATAGCTCATATCTAAGGGGGGATTCCATTTTAGGAGGCGCACCCTGTACATTTTGAATCGCTGATGAATAAAAACCGAATAAACCAAATAGAAGACGAAGAACTCGAAGAAGACAACTTGGCGTCGTTGTTGATTATATCATAAAAAATAACGATACTAAACTAACTAACAAAACAAGTATAAACTGTGGAAATAGGCTAACGAATAACTGGAAGATCTAAAATCGGCACAAATAAAACTTCTAAAAAAAAACATACATGAACACAAAATTAGTGTTACAAGGGATTATAACAACCGAATTCGTTATTTACGTATGCGAATGACGTTTAAGATCGTAATCCCGCCGAAAGAGTCCATTTTGATTCCGAGGAAAGAACAAACCATGCACCTTATGAGTATGATATACAGGGTGGCCCACGAGGTTTTGGCCAGTCGATACATATCACGAAAACTATTTGAACTACAATTTTGAATTTTTGTGGTTTTGAACAATGGAATGCGGTGACAATTTTTGGTATAAGAGGGTTTTATTGCAACATCACATTTCCAATCACGTGATATCAACTTCAAAATTTCAAAAGGAACACCCTGTATATTATTGCATTTTTGTGAAGACCTTTCTAATGCAAATACTACGATACCATCATTGTCAGGGTTTCCATGTGAAACGGTGACAATATGAGCTGTCAAATAAAATACAGAAATGTTCATAAAAACCTCTTTATCTTAACTGTAGTGCCGAAAAACCGCTGACAATTATGGTATCGTAGAATTTGTATTAGAAAGGACTTCACGAAAATGCAATAATATACATGGTGTTCCATTTGAAATTTTGAAGTTGATGTCACGTGATCGGAAATGCGATGTTGCAACGAAACCCTCTTATATCAAAAATGAACACCACATTCCACTGTTTAAAACCACCAAATTTCAAAATTATAGTTCAAATAGTTTCCGAGATATCGACTGGCCAAAACCTCGTGGGCCACCCTGTATATGACCGGTCCGGAGAACGTATGAGTAATCTTTTCCAGTTCGATCTCGTAAGTTGCATAACTTCTTTTTTCCACCTCTAGCTATAACCTCAATAAATACATAGCCACCTCTGTTGTAATATGTTCTGATGCGAGATTCGCAGAAATGGCAATCTAGTAGGTAAAATAATGACTTGTCATATGCTGTCATTGTCATGGCTATTAGATTTTAATTAGAATTGAAAAGATGTGCTTTCATAGTGACTATAGGTCCATATTTCAGTTTCACAGAACTATAAGATTAAAATATATTCACAAAAGTTATTACCACACTACTTCATAAAATGAACGAAAATGGTAGATAACGAGAGAAAAACAACTACTTTCCTGGCTATATGCCACGCAGAACATTAGATTACATCCTCCCGAAATCTATGCAATAGTTTGTATAGACGAATAAAATCGCAAGTTTTTCCTTCCTAAACGCTGAGTTGCGCTTAAGTGGTTCAGGAACGCTGACTACCCATCACTTCCTCTGAATACTGTCAGAGATGAGATGTAAGTGAATAATATGTGGAGGTTCGTTTACTTATTTGAAAGTTGGAGGTGCTTCCGACTATACCGGAAGTGATGGAATAAATGAATGATCAATTCGTCATTCTTGTTACCCACCGAATTTTAGAATCCTGCTTCGAATGATTCGGAAATTACAGCTCTGACCGTTTTTTGTGCATTCCTTTGTATTTTGTTTGGCAATAGTCTGTGAGCGGAAAAATATCTCGGAGACCGATGATGGGATTTTTTCAAAAAAAGTTACAGGCAGATAACGTGATATGTCAATTCCGAAAATGTTGCCAGCATTTTTCCTTCTCTGAAATGCACATCAACTTCTGTATTTGAACAAATACACATGCATTTGGAAATCGCGGTGGATACGTAAACAATTTTAGCGCTTTTTGAAACCGGCCGAACATTTTTCAAAAATAAACCGGTAGCTGTAAACAATATTCGTAGGTTCTGAAAACGCTCGCATAGATCAGTCATCTCCTGGAAGTTGCATTTGTTCAAATAGAGTGTTAGAGGATGCCCATGTCCCTGATGCCACCCTATATACCGGGTGTCCCATTTTAATCTTTATTTGGAAATTTCTCGAAATGTATGCATCTGACAAAAAAAATTGACGGATAAGAGTTGTATGGTTTGGAGGGGGACGTCTGGTTATAAAACCAGTTTCACCCCCTGACCCCCAGGGGAGTAAGAAATGGAGGTAACATTGAAATCTTTAATGGAAACCCCTATTTTTTATTGCAGATTCTGGAAGAGCATTAAAAACTATGAAGCTTTTATTCGGGAACTTCTTTTTTATTTTCACAAGATGGCGCTGCGATCGTAAAAAACAATATTTCACTATTTACACATTTCAACCCCCTGAAGACGAGGAAGAGTATAGGGTGTGATATTTTCCCAGACAAACGCCATTGGGGTGATATTCACACGACAAATTAACGCTAAACGAACTTACTTACCTTGACACCTCTACATAGAAAAGAGAAAAATAAGCATGTTTCAGCAATTAAGGTATCATTTAGGTCAGACTAAAGCTGGTTTCAAGTGAGATTGACTACTTTATCAAGTGTTCGAAATGCCCTCCATTTTCTTGAATACACAAGTTCACTCGTTTTTCAAAATTCCGCACTGTCGCTTTCAACATAGCAGGCGTTATTGCCATGCACGCTCCTCTAATTCTATCTTTCATATTCTCGCGTGTGGTTGGGGGTTCGCGAAACACAATGTTTTTGATGTAACCCCACAGAAAGAAGTCTGGGGAAGTCAAGTCGGGTGATCTGGGTGGCCAACTACAAAGTAAATAGTAAAATATTGTTTTTCAAGATTGCAGCGCTATCTTGTGAAAATAAAAAAGAAGTTCCCGAATAAAAGCTTCATAGTTTTTAATGCTCTTCCAGAATCAGCAATAAAAAATAGGGGTTTCCATTGAAGATTCCAATGTTACCTCCATTTCCCACTCCCCTGGGGGTCAGGGGGTGGAACTTGTTTTATAACCAGACGTCCCCCTCCAAACCATACAACTTTTATTCGGCAATTTTTTTTGTCAGATGCATACATTTCGAGAAATTTCCAAATAAAGATTAAAATGGGACACCCGGTATATATTTCAGTTAGGGATTTTAAATTCTAATTTACCGATACCGGTTTTAATGGGGGTGTATGAAAAGAATAATGTGGCTACAATATTATTCGCGAATTGTACATATTGTGTGATCACCGTGTAAAATTATTTTGGAAAATCTGATTATCGGTGCCCGAGATATTTGACCGTTTCAAGACTCTT
>OU896723.1:5122911-5297893 GCA_918026855.4 Phaedon cochleariae
CACTTACAACCTTTTTACACAATTCCACTTATTCAATTCACATGATGTTTGTACCATCTTTCGGGTCTGATTTCAAAGGATGACTCTATTTACTCATCTGATATGACACAAAATGAAATGTAAATATTCCTATAATCCATTATTTTCTTCAAATTATTGTGTTTTCAGGTTCCTTCCTAATGTGACTGAAGAATTTCTAACCAACTCCTGGAATGGAAACTGAATAATGTTGGTGAGTGTCCAGCTAGAGTCAAATAAGTCACTTACAACCTTTTTACACAATTCCACTTATTCAATTCACATGATGTTTGTACCATCTTTCGGGTCTGATTTCAAAGGATGACTCTATTTACTCATCTGATATGACACAAAATGAAATGTGAATATTCCTATAATCCATTATTTTCTTCAAATTATTGTTTTCAGGTCTCCTTCCTAATGTGACTGAAGAATTTCTGACCCACTTATGGAATGGAAACTGAATAATGTTGGTGAGTGTCCAGCTAGAGTCAAATAAGTCACTTACAACCTTTTTACACAATTCCACTTATTCAATTCACATGATGTTTGTACCATCTTTCGGGTCTGATTTCAAAGGATGACTCTATTTACTAATCTGATATGACACAAAATGAAATGTAAATATTCCTATAATCCATTATTTTCTTCAAATTATTGTGTTTTCAGGTTCCTTCCTAATGTGACTGAAGAATTTCTGACCCACTTATGGAATGGAAACTGAATAATGTTGGTGAGTGTCCAGCTAGAGTCAAATAAGTCACTTACAACCTTTTTACACAATTCCACTTATTCAACTCACATGATGTTTGTACCATCTTTCGGGTCTGATTTCAAAGGATGACTCTATTTACTCATCTGATATGACACAAAATGAAATGTAAATATTCCTATAATCCATTATTTTCTTCAAATTATTGTGTTTTCAGGTTCCTTCCTAATGTGACTGAAGAATTTCTAACCAACTCCTGGAATGGAAACTGAATAATGTTGGTGAGTGTCCAGCTAGAGTCAAATAAGTCACTTACAACCTTTTTACACAATTCCACTTATTCAATTCACATGATGTTTGTACCATCTTTCGGGTCTGATTTCAAAGGATGACTCTATTTACTCATCTGATATGACACAAAATGAAATGTAAATATTCCTATAATCCATTATTTTCTTCAAATTATTGTGTTTTCAGGTTCCTTCCTAATGTAACTGAAGAGTTTCTGACCAACTTATAGAATGGAAACTGAATTATGTTGGTGAGTGTCCTGCTAGAGTCAAATAAGTCACTTACAACCTTTTTACACAGTTCCACTTATTCAATTTACATGATGTTTGTACCATCTTTCGGGTCTGATTTCAAAGGATGACTCTATTTACTCATCTGATATGACACAAAATGAAATGTAAATATTCCTATAATCCATTATTTTCTTCAAATTATTGTGTTTTCAGGTTCCTTCCTAATGTGACTGAAGAGTTTCTGACCAACTTATAGAATGGAAACTGAATTATGTTGGTGAGTGTCCTGCTAGAGTCAAATAAGTCACTTACAACCTTTTTACACAATTCCACTTAATCAATTTACATGATGTTTGTACCATCTTTCGGGTCTGATTTCGAAGGATGACTCTATTTACTCATCTGATATGACACAAAATGAAATGTAAATATTCCCATAATCCATTATTTTCTTCAAATTATTGTATTTTCAGATTTCCTTCCTAATGTGACTGAAGAATTCGTGATCAACTCATGGAATGGAAACTGAATTTTGTTGGTGAGTGTCCAGCTAGAATCAAATAAGTCACTTACAACCTTTCAACACAATTCCACTCATTCAATTTACATGATGTTTGTACCATCTTTCGGGTCTGATTTCTAAGGATGACTCTATTTACTCATCTGATATGACAAAAAATGAAAGGTAAATATTCATATAATCCTTTTTTTTCCTCAAATTATTGTGTTTTCAGATTTCCTTCCTAATGTGACTGAAGAAGTTTTGATCGACTTATGAAATGGAAACTGAATTATGTTGGTGAGTGTCCTGCTAGAGTAAAATAAGTCACTTACAACCTTTTTACACAGTTCCACTTATTCAATTTACATGATGTTTGTACCATCTTTCGGGTCTGATTTCGAAGGATGACTCTATTTACTCATCTGATATGACACAAAATGAAATGTAAATATTCCTATAATCCATTATTTTCTTCAAATTATTGTATTTTCAGATTTTCTTCCTAATATGACTGAATAATTTGTGATCAACTCATGGAATGGAAACTGAATATTGTTGGTGAGTGTCCAGCTAGAATCAAATAAGTCACTTACGACCTTTTCACACTATTTCATCTATTCAATTCACATGATGTTTGTACCATCTTTCGGGTCTGATTCTAAAGGATGACTCTATTTACTCATCTGATATGACACAAAATTAAATGTAAATATTCCTATAATCCATTATTTTCTTCAAATTATTGTGTTTTCAGGTTCCTTCCTAATTTGACTGAAGAATTTCTGACCAACTTATAGAATGGAGACTTAATTATGTTGGTGAGTGTCCTGCTAGTCAAATAAGTCACTTACAACCTTTTTACACAATTTCACTTATCCAATTTACATGATGTTCATACCATCTTTTGGGTCTGATTTGAAAGGATGATTTACCTAAAATTATTGTATTTTTAGGTTTGCTAATGTGACAGGAATTTCTAATCAACCTGTAGAATGGAAACTAAATAATATCGGCAAGAATCTAGAATTATAAAAATCACTCACAATCTTTTTACACAAGTAAAGGTAAAATGTATTTAGGTAGAACAATAAAAAAGGATGATTTCATGTATTATTATTATTATTTTTATTTATCACTTGTGTGCAATGTTTTGTTAAATCATTTGTTCCAAATAAATAGTATCAAGAAACTTAGTAGAAATAAAATAATAATATAATTCATATGTTTATTCATCATCATCAATAATAATTTCACAATAATTCATAATTAAGTTGGGTGGTCAAATAATAGAAAAATATAAGATCTACTAATTCAATCAAATAACACAAATAATGAATAACATCTCCTGATTTTTTTGTTCAAAATATTTCAGCAATAGAACGAATCAAGTATGTGCGATTTTGAGATGCATTTCATTCATAAATTTAGGGTGACTCAAGTAAAGTGCCTTCTGGAGTATCTGGCGGTGATTCAAACATGTGTCGGAAAGTAGGGGGTGGAATTCCTTCGTTTTTTCGAGAGAAAAAGTGTCCTATTTAACGCAGCGTTTCCTAAATACTGTATACAGTGTCATTCATAAAGTCGGCATCATATGGGAAAAACTTTTATTGATGACTTATTTTGGAATTCGAGTTGGACGTTAAGTTTTGCTTGAAAAAAGATGGAAAATGGCCTACTCAATCGGGGTCACGTGACTTTTGCTACATGTCAAAAGTGACATTTTTTCAAATTAATCGCTGAAAGTAGGCTTATTTGTTTGAATATCGAAAAAGTTTACTACAAAAAGTTGTTTCTATTCCAATTTTACACATGCTTCTCGAATTTGATCTTTCTATTGCATTTTTTAGATTTTGTTTTTTTTTAATTTTTCGAAATTTCTGTAAATTTGAAGAATTGTTAATTCCACGAAACTACTTCATATCAGTAGCTTTTTCATGCTACTCACTTTCAATTACTTATTATTACTGATTATGGACAGAAATAGGATTTTCTTCAGAAAATGATAATACCCGCTTTCAAATTCTGTTATGTTTGATGCAAAGTTGATATATCGTCAAGCATTTAGAAACGAAATTCATTCAAACTGATCTTTTCAGTACTGAAAAAATAAATTTGAATGAATTTCGTTTCTAAATGCTTGACTCAAACCTAACAGAATTTTGAAGCGGGGATTATTTCATTTTCTGAAGAAAATCATATTTTTGTCGATAATTAGTGATAATTAGTAATTGAAAGTTAGTAGCATGATGAAGCTACTGGTATGAAGTAGTTTTATCGAATTTACATTTCTTTTGATATTACAGAAATTTCGAAAATTTCAAAAAAATATCGAAATCTAAAAAATGTAATAGAAAGATAAAATCCGAGTCACATATGCAAAATTCAAATAGAAACAACTTTTTCAAGTGAACTTTTTCGATATTCGACCAAATAAGCCTACTTTCAGCGATTAATTTGAAAAAGTGTCACTTTTGACATGTAGCGAAATTCACGTGACCCCGATTGAGTAGGCCATTTTTCTTTTTTTTCGAAGCAAAACTTAACGTCCAACTCGAATTTCGAAATAAGTCATTAATAAAAGTTTTTCCCATATGATGCCGACTTTATGAATGACACTGTATGCTTTGCTTCAGTATCTTTGAAAAAAAAAGAAAAAAAAGAAAAAAATGAGCGTCTATGGAAATAAAATGAGTTCGTCACTGCAGTCTACATGGAAAATTATACTCCTTGTCTATTAAGTTAGCCTCTTCCAGCAAAAAATCTATCAACAAACAAAAACAAAAAACGTCTGCCGATATGGTACCCAAAAAAGTTCTTTCTCTAGCAAATCACAATGCTAAGCAGAAAAACACCACAATCACAGAATTTCTGCGGCATCTTTTTTCTCCCTCTCGAATATACACATACCACCCACCCTTAGGAGAATCAAAAATAATAAAAAAAAACTCGAAACGAACCAACGAACTTTCCAATAATTTTACATCCGTCGTCTGCCCCCCAGACCGCCGTAAGATATCCCCCCATTACTGGAGGACCCTCCCGCCGAATTCAGGAACAGTTCGATGTACCTGTGGACAAACGGTATAACTGGTGAATTTTTTTCACTTATAATTACACGAGAGATTTTTTTGTTTAGATAAACTTGACATGTATCAAAAAGAATTTTTTTCTGTGACGGGAAAAAAGTTTGGTATTTCATCTCTGTTGGCAGGTTATAAAATGTCACTTTTCATAAATCACTTTTTTCCCGTGGGAAAAAAGTGACGGGAAAAAAAAGTGAGTACTTTTTTCCCGGATATACAGTGTGTCCCTTTTACCATGCTCACAATGGGTATCTTTTTAACGGTGAGAGATACGAGGTCGGTTAAATGACACCAAAATGAGGAGTTTTTCAAGGCCAACTATAATGTGAAATAATATTTTGATAAAATCTATTCGTTTTTGTTTTATACGCAAAAAACAGATTTTGATCATTTTCATGTCTCCTCCGTAACTTCTTTATTTATGAAAATATTTGAATAGGAATTTCACATTTTCATGTCAGTTTTTGGAATTGATTTCGAAAAAAAAATGTTTATACAAACTCTTCTAGAATTTGAGATATCAGCACCAACTTTAGTTTTTCAAATGTAGGTCATAGCTCACTATGACTTAGTTACAAATAACTTTTTTTTCTCTTACCGATGATATCTCGCAGTAATAGTTTTGTGATGATAACAACGGAGTTATCGGCAGTTATACAAAAACAACAAATTATTTGGAAGCCGCCATCTTGAATTTATAAATTTTAACAAAAAAATCATGATCTCCGACCTCAAAAACCCCCACTTACCAATTTTGAATGGAATCGGACCAAATCTTGTCCGCCATCTTGGAGCAGCCATTTTTTTTAATTTCAACAGAAGTTCCATAATGTATTGTCACCGAAATTATGAACACCTGCCAAATTTCAAGTTAATCGGAGTTATGGAATTTTTGTTGAAATTTAAAAATATGGATGCTCCAGGATGGCGGACAAGATTTGATCCGATTCCATTCAAAATTGGTAAGTGGGGGTTTTTGAGGTCGGAGATCATGATTTCTTTGTCAAAATTTATAAATTCAAGATGGCGGCTTCCAAATATTTTTTTGTTTTTGTATAAATGTCGATAACTCAGTTGTTATCAACACAAAACTATTACTGCCACATATCATCTGTAAGAGAAAAAAAGTTACTTGTATTTAAGTCATAGTGAGCTATGACCTACATTAGAAAAACTAAAGTTAGTGCTGATATCTCAAATTCTAGAAGAGTTGGTATAAATTTCATATTTTTTTCGAAATCACTTTGAAAAACTGCCATGAGAATGTGAAATTCCTATTTGAATATTTTTATGAATAAAGAAGTTACGGAGGAAACATGAAAATGATCAAAATCTGTTTTTTGCGTATAATACAAAAACGAATAGATTTTATCAAAATATTTTTTCACATTAAAGTTGGCCTTGACAAACTCCACATTTGGTGTCATTCAACCGACCTCGTATCTCTCACCGTTAAAGAGATACCCATGGTGAGCATGGTAAGTGGGACACACTGTATACACTGTTCATGGCTACATATATTACTAAACCACTAAATTCGCAATTTTTTGAAATCAAATCACAGAATTAGACTGACAGAAGTGACATCAGATATTTGATTACTTCAAAAGAATGATAAAGATGCCTACAACGCAGATTTCAAAATAATGTAATATCTTCTCAATATTGATTCGTCCTTTCTTCTGTCACAGAAAAAAATAGTGTATTATACACGGGAAAAATATTAGATTTTAGCTCACGGCTAAATAATCAATAAAATATTGATCATCGCGACAAGCTTTTATGATTATATAAATCGTGTATAATGAGGTTATAAGTTGATAGTTGAAATTATTCAGAAATATTCTATTTTCTTCTTTTTAGAGCGTTGTGATAAAAGCTTTTAATTAAAAAGTTTTTTTTTACTTTTAATTTATTTTTAAATTTTTAGTTATCGCTAGCTGGATTTTTCGATTCACTCTCAACAATCCTTTTCATTTGATACCCATATTGTAGAAGTATATTGAAAATGACCATTCCGCCATCTTGGATGGTCCGCCATAATGAATTTAGAATGACGTCACATCATTTTTCGAGTTACTCTCAACGAGCCGTTTCATTTGATACCCATATTGTAGAAGTATATTGAAAATGACCATTCCGCCATCTTGGATGGTCCGCCATATTCGATTTAGAATGACGTCACGTCATTTTTCGAGTTACTCTCAACGAGCCTTTTCATTTGATACCCATATTGTAAAAATATATCAAAAATAGCTATTCCGCCATCTTAGATAGTCCGCCATATTGGATTTAGAATAACGTGACACACCTTATCGTGCATTGTCATCAAAACTGAACGTGTATACCAAATTTCAGGGCAATCGGTTGAAGATTTCTACTTCAAAATTGAGTTCAAAGATTCCATCCGAACATGCATACATACATCCATATCCATACAAACATATAATGTAAGTTAAATAATAGTATATTGTTTTAGCCGAGCCGAGCGAAAGCAAAATTTGCGAGTCGAACAAAGTCACTTTTGATCCGAATGAAACATGCTATTTTTTCTGCAACCGAAACAAATAACTCAAATAAATATGTAAAGTTACCACCAATGCCGTGCATCAACAGCAGGTTCATTCAATTTTCAAGGATGTTCGAATTGTAGTTTCAATATAAATACAACCACAGAGTGACATATTTGTGTATGGACCAGGTGCTCTAATGGCAAATACCGCGTCAGTGCCAGCTATAGAAACAAGACTTGGAAAATGTTAGGTTAGTGAGCACATCAACAATAAGAAGAGCAATTATTTTTTCCTCCCCGTAATACAATGTTTTATGTTTGTCGCTTGATAATCAAATGAAGCTAAACAATATCGTTGTTTGAGACAAAAAACTATTGCTTGCCGTGAACATTCAAAAACATGTTATCCATCCCGAGAATAACGAATGAAATACAGATCAAGCAAGTATTTGAATCTTGAAGGCTTCCCTGATCAAACAAAAATACTTAACTGAGATGTTTATAATTCCAGTGCTAAACTATAATAAGGTGTATTTATATCTCCAGCATGGGTATGAAATGCCATAAATCTGCTGAAATCGGGAATAAATCAGGTATGCCTCTCAACCGTCACAATGTTGTTTATTCTTGATGACGTTCAGTAGATCCTTTTTAGTTCCTAGGAGCTAAAGTTCAACTTTAGCTCCTAGGAACTAAAATTCAACTTTAGCTCCTAGGAACTAAATATGTTGCCTAGCAACATACCTATTTTTGTGTCAGTAATAGAAACGTCAATTTAAGAGCTAATTTCGGTATCAAAACGGACGACTTTTGTGTCGGTTGCAGAAAAAAATACTTAGCTGAGATGTTTATAATTCCAATACTCAACTATAATAAGGTGTATTTATATCTCCAGCATGGGTATGAAATTCCAAATCTGCTGAAATCGGAAACAAATCAGGTATGTGTCTCAACCACATAACCAACCTTCACAATGTTGTTTATTCTTGATGACGTCCAGTACATCCTTTTTAGTTCCTAGGAGTTAAAGTTCAACTTTAGCTCCTAGGCACTAAATTCAACTTTGGCTCCTAGGAACTAAATATGTTGCCTAGCAACATACCGATTTTTGTGTCAGTAATAGAAACGTCAATTTAAGAGCTGATTTTGGTATCAAAATGGACGACTTTTGTTTCGGTTGCAGAAAAAATAGCATGTTTCATTCGGATCAAAAGTGTCTTTGTTCGACTCGCAAATTTTGCTTTCGCTCGGCTTCGCTAAACGCTCCGCCTCGCAAATGCAAAATTCGGTTGTCAAACAAAGTGTCACTTTTGATCCTAATAAAACAATCTACTATTAAAAACGCAATTCGTGTTAGAAAAAAAAGTACCAGTCTCGTCTTACCTGTGGTGCATGTGGCCCTTGTCTTTGCTCATGGCCCGGACGGCGTCCTCGTGCGACGCGAATTCGACGTCCGCCTCGCCGGAAGCTCTGCCGCTAGAATCTTGCAGGAGGCGCACGTTTACTGGGAAGGCCGGTTTGAAGAACTGTCGACGACAGAAAAAATTAGTGATGCGCTAGTGACGATTCGGTAGAGCAAATAATAGCTATTCGGGGTTGCAACCACCAATCTCCTCCTGATTTCTGGGAAGTGGACTGTATTTCTGGGAGGATCTCACACACTAAATATCCATTGAGAGGGGTTTTGGATTTGTTTGAGTAGGTATATTGCCGGGTTTTATATTTTTTCTACTAGCGTGCGGAAAAGTTCACTTTTCCGCACTCATTTCAGTGTTGAATGAGTTACTTTTCTGCACTGAGTTTTGGAAGCGGCTAAAACTGCGAACTTGGATCTACCACCATCAAAATCCCGTCACAGGTATGAAAAGGAATACAGTGTGTCCCACTTACCATGCTCACCATGGGTATCTTTTTAAAGGTGAGAGATACGATACGAGGTCGGTTAAATGACACCAAATGTGGAGTTTGACAAGGCCAACTATAATATGCAAAAATATTTTGATAAAATTATTCGATTTTAATTTATACGCAAAAAACAGATTTTGATCATTTTCATGTCTCCTCCGTAATTTCTTTATTTATGAAAATATCCAAATAGGAATTTGACATTCTCATGGCAGTTTTTCAAAGTGATTTCGAAAAAAATATGAAATTTATACCAACTCTTCCAGAATTTGAGATATCAGCGCCAACTTTAGTTTTTCAAATGTAGGTCATAGCTCACAATGACTTGGTTACAAATAACTTTTTTTTCTCTCACAGATGATATGTCGCAGTTATAGTTTTGTGTTGATAACAACGGAGTTATCGTCATTTATACAAAAACAAAAAATTATTTGGAAGCCGCCATCTTGAATTTATAAATTTTAACAAAAAAATTCATGACCTCCGACCTCGAAAACCACCACTTATCAATTTTGAATGGAATCGGACCAAATCTTGTCCGCCATCTTGGAGCAGCCATTTTTTTTAATTTCAACAAAAATTCCATAATGTATTGTCACCGAAATTATGAATACCTGCCAAATTTCAAGTTGATCGGAGTTTATGGAATTTTTGTTGAAATTAAAAAAAATGGCTGCTCCAAGATGGCGGACAAGATTTGGTCCGATTCCATTCAAAATTGGTAAGCGCGAGTTTTTGAGGTCGGAGATCATGATTTTTTTGTTAAAATTCATACATTCAAGATGGCAGCTTCCAAATAATTTTTTGTTTTTGTATAAATGACGATAACTCCGTTGGTCTCAACACAAAACTATTACTGCGACATATCATCTCTAAAAGAGAAAAAAGTCATTTGTAACTAAATCATAGTGAGCTATGACCTACATTTGAAAAACTAAAGTTGGTGCTGATATCTCAAATTCTAGAAGAGTTGGTATACATTCCATATTTTCATCAAAATCACTTTGAAAAACTGCCGTTAGAATGTGAAATTCCTATTTGAATATTCTCATAAATAAAGAAGTTAGGGAGGAGACATGGAAATCATCAAAATCTGTTTTTTGCGTATAAAACAAAAACGAATAAATTTTTTCAAAATATTTTTTCACATTATAGTTGGCCTTGACAAACTCTACATTTGGTGTCATTTAACCGACCTCATCTGTCACCGTTAAAAAGATACCCATGGTGAGCATGGTAAGTGGGACACACTGTATAACTTATTTGAAAACTGGTGCCAGAATAAGGGAATCAAAAGTTTCAAAGGAGACGTTTTTTTGGCTAATTTCGCGGAAAACATGCAAGCCAAACACTCTTTGGTCCAGGTACTCAATGTTAAAAAGTGTAATCAAACTAAAAAAAAACTCGATTTGAGCAAGTTTTTCAAGGTCACGGCATATATAAAAAACAAAACATTGGATTTAGGCCAAAAAAGGCAAACATTTTCTTGAAAGAAGAAATATTCCAGTTTATAAATGAAGCACCTGACGAAATTCATCTTCATAAAAGTATTTAATAATAAATGTTTCTTCATGTTAACACTTGGGTTTTTTCCGCACGCTAGTAGAAAAAATAGTGTACCTAACACGTGCGGAAAAGTGTCACTTTCTGCACTTGTTAGGTAAACTACTATTTTCTACAAGCGTGCGTGATTCACCCTATACCCGCACGCAATTTAGTTTGGGAAGTGTCATTTTTCCGCAGGGAAAAACAAATGTATGATAATATGGCAAAATATAAGTGGTAGGTGATGGAATATGAGAGTTTGAGTTTGTTTGTTGCAGTATTAAGTATTTATGTTCAGAATCATCTATCAAATTGCCCTATTTATTGTGAGAATAAAGAAATATTGAAAAATAAAAATTTATTATTATAAAAATCCCCCCATAGATTTGGATTGATCTGATGGCAAACGATTATTGTTGTCATACCAATCAAACCTCAAATTAGTTTGTAATTATCAAAGTGACAGACACATCGTTACTGTCATTTTCGAATCTGTGGAATTGCCACAATGTGATCAAAAACTTCTAGCTATTCGCGGGAATCAATGTCACCAGGTGGCGCTCGGTTTTCATCGTTCCAT
This sequence comes from Phaedon cochleariae, assembly GCA_918026855.4. Taxonomy (NCBI): domain Eukaryota; kingdom Metazoa; phylum Arthropoda; class Insecta; order Coleoptera; family Chrysomelidae; genus Phaedon; species Phaedon cochleariae. The sequence continues at coordinate 5,134,293 of OU896723.1, forward strand.
GTCAAAGCTACGTCAAAACTGGGGAAAAACAAACTCAATCCTCACTCAATCCCCTTAGTGTCATTAGCTTGTGTACTGTGTACTGATAAGAGTGATGTTTTTAAATTTCCTGACATTAATTGTCAATATTCGGTCGAAAACGCTAATAATGCCTGTTGGTAGATGTTCTTTTGTCTCTTGAGTCCAGTAGTGGACGGAGAAGCAGTTCTCCGTGCTAATCATGTTATTTTTTGTGAGGCAGAAGACTTCAACAGAAGGCACATTTTTGCACTTTGTCTACAAACTTCGGCGATGAAATCTTCCACACATGAAGTAAAGTTGAAGTTGGGGTCCAGAGGTACTCCTGTAGAACAATGGATTTAGTATTTGTTCATGCAAAGCAGGACAATCTGGGTATTGTAAACATGTTGTAGTAATTAGTTTGAATTGTTTAAACTATTTCCAATTCTTCACCTGTTCACTGTTCACTAAACTAATAAAAATGTAATGATGTTAACAAATTAACTAACTCAACCATCATCACTACCAACAGTGCCAACACTTTATGTCATTGACAAGTTTGACTACAGCTACAGCAAGCTGAATGCAATGTAGTCTATGCACTTTATCGTTGATTGATATATTACGCTTACGCTGGGAAGATGCCCAACCTTATGGGGCAAAACGAGGTCCAAAAAATCTCACAACTAGATGGCGTACCATAGTTCGAAATCTCACATAGTGGCGGCGATAGTGTCGAACGATGTCGGAGCAATACTTCGTAATTTGACGGGCAGGTGCGCCACTTACGAAGAGAATCTATTGGAATGCAGATGGCGTGCGACTTGGAACAATTAAACAATCCATAATCCGGAACGCTTGTAACGAATCCATGATCAATCAGTACGATTCTAACTAATATGGCGGTAAATTCGAATTTGTTAGTAATAGTTGTACTGGATGTGCTTCTAACGAGCACATCACGGACGTGAGATCATGAAAAAAGTTTATAGAAATCGAATTGGAGTGAATCACAGAATTTAATGTCTCAACAATAAATGCTTCCATTTTTGGCGATTGTGGAATAAACGGATATCAATATATAAGCTGCTCATAAATTTGATTTAAATTCACGAACCCGGACCAGTGTTGTCACCTCAGTGTATTTTACCCTAGAACTGAATCTAAATGGGTCTGTTTGAGTGGAATTTCATATTTCATTATGTCGAATTACTAAATCAAACGATAATTCACTGACGCAAATCATTTTCTTGTCAGAGCTATGTACAATTTTTGAAATTTTTGTTATTGAAATTACTGATATTTATCACATGAAAATCGCGGAACATTGCGTGACAATTCTATACCGCTATCAATCCAAAGTATTATATACTGGTATATGATCCGACCTATGTATTGCCGAAACTATGTATTTCGCGAAATATTCGAGAATTGAGATACAAGGAAATTAATATTATTTATAAACAATCGCCGAGATATCAATATAAGAAATGTTGTAATATGATTTTGCATGGAAAGAAAATTAATTTCAACCATAGATACTAAATGAACTTGACTAAACTAAAGAGGTTGGGCGTGAACAATATCTACTCACGTCCGATATGTCGCTCTCCGTTGCCTTGAAAGGCAGCCCCCGCATGTGAACGCAGTGCATGCCGCCGCCGCGATCGCTACTGCCGCCGCCGCCGCCCCACGAATCGTAGGACCTCGAGTCGCTGCCGTTGCGGTTGCTCGACCAGGAGCTCGAAGAACGATCGTGGCTGTTGTAATCTGCGAAGATATATATTTTTTTTTTGTTTGATTTTGATATAACTTGTGAAAGGAAATAGTGAAGTGATCGCGGTGACTCAACCAAAACTATTATTACGAGAGCGAATGCACTTAGGAAACAGAAGGTCGTTCGACATTAGGAAGCTTCCTAAAATTCAAATGATTATTTCTGATATACAATTGACGGTACCTGATATTCAATTGACTCTAAAATACAACTGATTCTTTCTGAAATACAAGTGACTATTTTGAAATACAAATGATGCTTCCTGAAATTCAACTGACTATTTTTAAATACAACTGATGCTTCCTGGAATAGAAGTGACAATTCTGAAATACAATAGACGCTTTCTGCAAAACAAGTGACTGTTCTGAAATAAAAATGACTATTCTGAAATACAAGTGACTTTTCTGAAATGCAATTGATGCTTTCTGAAATACAAGTGACTATCCTGAAATACAACTGATATTTCCTTAAATACAAGTGACTATTCTGAAATACAACTAATGCTTATACAACAGACGCATTCTGAAATACAAGTGACTATTCTGAAATGCAATTGATGCTTTTTGAAATTCAATCGACTATTCTGAAATACAACTAATGCTTTCTGAAATACAAGTGACAATTCTGAAATGCAATTGATGTTTTCTTAAATTCAATCGACTATTCTGAAATACAATTAATGCTTTCTGAAATCCAAGTGACTATCCTAAAATACAACTGACGCTTTCTGAAATACAACTGACGCTTTCTGAAATACAAGTGACCATTCTGAAATTCAATTGACACTTTCTGAAATTAAAATAATACTTTCTGAAATACAATTGACACTTTCTGAAATTCAATTGACTATTCTGAAGTACAACAACTGATACTTTCTGAAATTCAAGTGACTATTCCGAAATGCAATTAATGCTTTTTGAAATTCGATCGACGATTCTGAAATACAACTAATGCTTTCTGAAATACAAGTGACAATTCTGAAATGCAATTGATGTTTTCTGAAATTCAATTGACTATTCTGAAATACAATTGATGCTTTCTGAAATCTAAGTGACTATCCTAAAATACAACTGACGCTTTCTGAAATACAAGTGACCATTCTGAAATACAAGTGACCATTCTGAAATTCAATTGATACTTTCTGAAACTAAAATGATACTTTCTGAAATACAATTGACACTTTCTGAAATTCAATTGACTATTCTCAAATACAAATGATGCTTTCTGAAATTCAATTGACCATCCTGAAATACAACTGACGCTTTCTGAAATTCAATTGACTATTCTGAAGTACAACTGATACTTTCTGAAATTCAAGTGACTATTCTGAAATGCAATTAATGCTTTTTGAAATTCGATCGACAATTCTGAAATACAAGTGACAATTCTGAAATGCAATTGATGTTTTCTGAAATTCAATTGACTATTCTGAAATACAATTGATGCTTTCTGAAATCCAAGTGACTATCCTAAAATACAACTGACGCTTTCTGAAATACAACTGACGCTTTCTGAAATACAAGTGACCATTCTGAAATACAAGTGACCATTCTGTAATACAAGTGACCATTCTGAAATTCAATTGATACTTTCTGAAACTAAAATGATACTTTCTGAAATACAATTGACACTTTCTGAAATTTAATTGACTATTCTCAAATACAAATGATGCTTTCTGAAATTCAATTGACCATCCTGAAATACAACTGACGCTTTCTGAAATTCAATTGATTATTCTGAAGTAAAACTGATACTTTCTGAAATTCAAGTGACTATTCCGAAATGAAATTAATGCTTTTTGAAATTCGATTGACTATTCTGAAATGCAATTATTAATGCTTTCTGAAATCCAATTAATTTTCTAAAATACAACTGATGCCTTCTGAAACTCAATCGGCTATTCTGAAATACGATTGACGCTTACTGAAATTCATTCGACTATTCTAAATACAATCGACAATGCCGAAATACAACTACACCTTTTCCAGATGTATTTCAGAAAGCGTCAATTGTAATTCAGATTTCTCAAATGAAATTCAGAAAACGTCAGTTGTAATACAGAATAGTCAATTGAAATTCAGAAAATATCAATTGTAATTCAGATTAGTCAACTGAAATTAAGAAAATATCAGTTGTAATTCAGATTTTTCAATTGAGATTTAGAATGCGTCAATTGAAATTCAGATATCGTCATTTGTAATTCAGAATGCGTCAATTGTCATTCAGACTACGTTATTTGTAATTCAGATAAGTTACTTGAAATTCAGAAAAAGTCAATTGAAATTCAGATTAGTCAAGTGAAATTCAGAAAACTTCAATTGTAATTCAGATTTGTCAAATGAAATTCAGAAAGCATCAATAGAAATTTAGAAATCGTCAATTGTAATTCAGATTAGTCAATTGGAATTCAGACAGCGCTTGTTGTTCACCTCGAAATCTCATCAGTAATCATATTATGTGGGATACAACAACACAAGTTTGTTTTTATTAAACTCATTCATAATACAATAACTATAAGCGAGTAATGTATGAAAACGAACAATATTGGGATTGAATTGAGACATAGCAGATAAAAATAAAAATAGCCATCATTCAGCGATATTTGACTCCTGATGATGCTGATATTGCTACCCAGTCATCCCCCTTTTCTGCGCATTCCACAATCCTTTCACGATCTTGATGATTATGTTTCTTATACCTGATGAAGGAACCTGTGAATAATTCGTTTCAATAAAATATCTGGATCAATACTTATTTCTTTCAACGTCCAAACGTCCAGTTGAAATTGCTCTGCACACCTCGTATGCACAAAATGATTACATGGCTGCAATCTTGTAACTGCATTTCGAGTCATTGGATTATGACAAATCATACAGTTGTCTTTGAAGTTCATTCTATGAGATGATGTATAATTATTTGAAGTTAGAATATTCGTTTCCAGGAGAATAGGACATACACAGTAAGTAGGTACTTTTGATAATGATGGATTGTAGGTAGGTATGCATGCAGAGGTAACACTGTTCCATACCTCTGAATTACAAATGAAGTTTTCTGAATTACAATTGATATTTTCTGAATTTCAATTGATTAATCTGAATTACAATTGATATTTTCTAAAATTAAATTGACTATTCTGAATTACAAATGATGCTTTCTGAATTTCAATAAACTATTCTGAATTACAAATGACATAGTCTGAATTACAATTGACCCATTCTGAATTACAAATGATACATTCTGAATTATAAATGACGCTTTCTGAATTTCAATTGACGCTTTCTGAATTATAACTGACGCTTTCTGAATTTCAGTTGATTAATCTGAATTACAAATGACGCATTCTGAATATCAATTGACAATTCTGAATTTCATTTGATATTTTCTGACTTTCAATTAACTAATCTGAATTACAAATGATATTGTCTGAATTTCATTTGACGCTTTCTGAATTACTATTGGAAAAGGTGTAGAAAAGGTGCAGACAATCTCTCACCTTTGTAGCTTCTCGATCCTCTCGTCGACCCGAACCGCCCGCCGTTGCCGAAGCGATTGTCTCTGTCGTAGGGCCCGGGGCGGCCGCCGAACGACCCCAAGCCGCCGCCACCGCCCGATCCGCCCCGCCTGCCGCCCGGCTGGTAGCCGCCGCCCGACGCGCCGTTCACCTCCGACAGGCTGCTGCGGAATATCTCGATGTACCTGCGGGCATGGCGGACAATGGAGGGTGGGAAGGTATACGGGTAGGCCGATGAAAATGGTATTTGCATGTGGGCAAAGATCGAGCAGTCGGGTTTCCTGCGGTCATTATGTGTTTTTAGGCGTGCTGAATTCGAATATGAAGTTCGCAATTAAAATTCATTGAAGCTTTCTGGGATATTCGCGAAAAAACAGCGAATTGTTAACACTTTTTTGTGATTTTAGTCCGTATCTCGGATATTATATGCAATTCTGCAGCAAACAGGCAACATTCTATCGATGGCAGAAAAATCCAGGCCCTGTGATTAGAGCAGAATATGTCGAGGCTAAAGGCATATGCAATGTACAATTCGATCATCAAAGGATGCTCATTATGCCAATATAAGATCAAAACTTGTTGAATGTCCTGACGGATCCCGTTCATTTTGGTCCTTCGCCAAAGCTGTAGGAAGAAACTTCACTTCCAGCTCGTTTCCTCCTCTAACCAAGGAAGATGGAACACTAGCCACAACTGCCCAGTAGAAAGCCGACATTTTTGCGCATTTATTTGCTGAAAATTCCACCCTGGATTCATCAAGAACCTCCAAACATAATGCCAATTGACAGTTATATATGCCCGATATCACTTTTCACCAACGTACTATAAGGAAGATTTTATTGGGTCTCAACACCAACAAAGCTTGTGGCTCCGACGGAATCCCACCGATTGTTCTTAATAAATGTGCTCCCGAACTAACACCTGTTCTCTGCAAGTTGTTCAACAAATTTTATACAAATTGGGGATATTCCCGTCCAGCTGGAAAATTGCAAGAGTACAACCAGTTCCTAAAAAGGGCTAAAAGACCCTACCTAGCAATTACAGACCGATCGCACTGCTATCTATTATTCCTAAGATAATGGAGAAAGCTATCAACATCGAGCTCATGAAATACCTGGAACATTATGGTATTATCAACGATAGGCAATATGGCTTCCGTCATCAGAGATCAACTGGTGACCTGCTCGCTCACGTATCACATATATGGCAGCAATCTATTGAAAAATATGATGAAACCTTAGCCATGGCACTTGATATCTCCAAGGCATTCGATCGAGTCTGGCACCACAAACTCCTCGCCAAGCTTCCATCTTATGGCTCGCCTCCCCAGCTATATGTTCTCTGCTACCTAGTTTTCTCTCATCTCCATGTAGTGGTCGACAGAGTTTCATCTGACTCTTTCATCATAAATGCTGGTGTTCCGCAAGGATCAATTCTAGCACCAACACTATTTCTACTCCACATCAATGATTTATTGGAAGCAACTTCATGTCCAGTACACAGCTTCGCGGATGTTAGTACCCTCCATACCGCCTTCTCTTCCACGGCTCCAATTCCAGCCAGGCAAATCAGAAACGAACGAGAGAGAAATGTTGACAACATGATTATGGACTTGGCAACAATTCTCGAATGGGGATCCAATAACTTGGTAGATTTCAATGCAAACAAATCACAAACATAAGCTTGTCAGGAGTAACCATACCTTTGAAGACATCCATTTCGATGCTTGGGATTACTATCAGCAATAACCTTTCCTGGGAAAATCACGTGAGATCAATTGCTAAAAGTGCATCTCAAAAACTTGGTTTTCTGTTTCGGGACAGGAGATATTTCACTTCCAGTCAGCTGCTTATGATCTATAAGGCACAGATCCGACCTGTCCTGGAATACTGTGCCCATATTTGGAGTGCAGCACCCAAACATACCCTGAAACTGTGGGATTCTGTCCAAAAAAGAGCAATTCGTCTCGTGGGTGATGCCTCGCTCACAAACTCACTCACTTCTCTGGGACATCGTGAAAAAGTTGGCGATCTGGCTCTATTTTATAGATATTTTCATGGACAATTCCCTACTGAAATATCAATGATTGTTCTTCCCTTGACAGTCCCCGCGAGATTGACTCGTCGAGTTGAGGCTTCGTACCCCTTCGTGGTCACTTTGAAGACCTGCAGAACATCTCTTTCCAAAGACTCGTTCATCCAACGAACAGCGATGCTCTGGAACACATTGCCAAGGGAGGTGTTTCCCGGGGCATATAACCTCCAGAAATTCAATAACACCAATTCCTACCTTATTTCCCTTGGTTCTCACGATGTTCTCTGAACATTACAGGATTTCCTCTTTTGGGAATCAGAACATAAAAAAAAATAATCTACGAAAACCGACTATTTTTTAAAGTACATGGTGAATAAACTTTGGTACAAGTCCAAATCGCTCAAAGTGGATTGAAATTTCTTTCAAAGGAAGGAAGGAGATGAATTCGAATCTCCACAAATTCTAATGGTGTTGTTACACAATTAAAAGGGACATGTTTCGGTCTTATGAAAGACCATCTTCAGACCCTTAAAATTTGTGGAGATGACTTCGAGCATTCTTTTCTTCCTTTGAATTTGGTAAATGTTCAACTTGCTCTAACAGCTCACCCGTTAGTCCTACATTGATGAGCTAGGAGAATTATATACAGAAAATTTCATCTACTTCAACTTTTTAAGAGTGATATTTTAGAAAAAAAATATATTTTCGAGCTACGGACAGAAAAGTGAAAAAGTGCGAAATTTTCACTGTTTTTGCGAATATCTCGGAACGATCCAAGACATATTGTTTTCAAACTTCAGATTCGGATTCAGCACCTCGATAAACATAATAAAATCGCAGAAAAACTGACTGCTCGAATTTTTTCCAAGAAAGTACGCCAGTCGGATTTCAGCACTTGCCGTACTAAAATATGACCTTCAGTTCCTTCAAACGGAAACTGAAGGGACCCGTCCGATCCCTTGGGACTGAAGTAGATCGTTACTATTTCGAAGCGAACCGACGAAATAACAAACCGGTACTTGTCAAAGTGAATTTAAGCTACCCAATTGATTTATTATTATCCATGATTATTTGTTAAGTCGATAGGATTTCCACAAACTTCTCAGAAACATGTCATGATTCGCTGACACAGAAGCTTCTTCAATCGGAATACTCGTAACACTGATCAAGGCGAGCAGCGTATATCATTGTAGCTTCAACAGCTGCATCGCTTTGCGAATTTCAGAATTGTACCTTCATAATTAGGAAATATTCAAGAATGTATCCATCAGAATTTAAGATTTAAACGAATTTTTAAATAAAAATATACAGGGTGGGTCACCAGTAACGCCTCGGTCTCTAGAAGGCTAACCACTTATCTTCTTGGAATTCTTCCTCACTAGGAAGTTGCATGTCAACATCGGCTACCATTTAAAATTATTTCGAAACATACAGGGTGTCCCCAAAAACCATAAAACACTGAAGTTAAACTTTTTTCTATCGAACACCCTATATATTATTTCATTTTGAGATTCTCCCTGATGAGCTGATTTCAACGACCCATCATACTAGCAGTTATAATATTACTGAAATATAGGGTGTGAAAAATCGAGATTTTCCAAGTTCAAGAATTTTTTGTGTCGAAACTATTCATAATTGGTCAAAACGGCTTACATGTCCCTATCTCAACTTTTGATCAACTATCTACTGATATTTAATTGGGACATATACCGGGTGATCAACATTCTGAATTCTGCACCACCCTGTATTTGTTTCAATTAAATGTCAGTAGATAGTTGATCAAAAGTTGAGATAGGGACATGTGAGCCGTTTTGACCAATTATGAATGGTTTAGACACAAAAAATTCTTGAACTTGGAAAATCTCGATTTCTCACACCCTGTATCTCAGTAATTATAACTGCTAGACCCCAAGTATGATGGATTGTTGAAATCAGCTCACCAGGGAGAATCTCAAAATGAAATAATATATAGGGTGTTCGATTGAAAAAAGTTCAACTTCAGTGTTTTGTGATTTTTGCATGGGGACATCCTGTATGTTTCAAAATAATTTCAAATGGTAGCCTATGTTGACATGCAACTTCCTAGAGAGGAAGAATTCCAAGAAGATAAGTGGTTAGCCTTCTAGAGACCGAGGCGTTACTGGTGGCCCACCCTGTATGGGTGTTCATGCAATAACCTTTCATCAGTTGTTTAATCTTTTTCCAGCGCGGCTAGTTACCTATTATTTGACGCACGCGCTGTGGTGAATTATGGAAGTAATTAATTTCTTAGTTGAATGTTGGCCGCCTACCTTAATTTTTTTTTTAGTTTCTTGGATGAGCACCTACATTACCTTTCATAGTTTTATATTATTATATTATCCACCTTAAGTGTATTGTGACTAGTGACTCCCCAACTGGATTCCGTCTCCAATATATCCCTAATACATCAGCATTTTCAAAATTATATTCATGATTGATTGTGTCTACATTTTACGTATTTTATACACGGTCGGCCAAAGAGTTCACAGGTAATTAATTCCTCAGATTCGTTAATGACATGCAGGGTTTGCATAACGATAAGATAAGATATTTCTTCAGTGAGTTTTCCTATCCTTTTATTTTAGAAATTTTTTCTCATTCTCAAGATTATATTCTTCATGTTTTTTCGAAACTCTTCGCTATAAGATCTTTTGAATTTCTTATTGAGCAAATAAAGGAGAAAAATAATAGACAGTTTTTCGTCCTTGGTACATAAGCAACTATTGGCAGAAAATCATGATTGTTGGACACAAAATATCCAACAATCAGACATGAAACTCTATACGACGGTACCTTAGATATCAATTATTATAAAACGTGCTTTTGGACTCGTATATCTCGAATTATTCAAATGATTAAATGAAAATGACCTAACATCAGGTGGGCACTTCGAAGGCCCAAATTCATTACTGCATGATGGAGATACCCTTCAGATTTTTTGCTATTCAGTAACTTCACCACGAATGACATTGACGTTTCAGTGTTCTGCGCAACCAAAATGCACGAATTCAATACTACCTGAATTGATCGATCTACAGACAGGGCACAACAAATAATCCATGGTAAACCGGAAATGGTCCACCATGCCATAAGGATGCGATACAACAAACGACCCATGTGGTGAGAATTAAGGATCAGTTTAGTACATAAATTCGCAGGAAACATGAAAGCCAATGGAGTAAGGTGCACCAACTATTTTTTTTTGTCGAAATGATCAATTAAAAAAAAATACTGTAGAGGCATTTACTGTTGGCCGGGCAGATATTACTTATTTTTGTTGTTTTTGTTGTAGTAAAATCCATTTCAACTTTTGTTGTAGTAAATCATTTCAATTAAACATGTCTTCGGTTTTTGAAACTTCATTGTATGTAGTAATTTTTAAATACCGAATCACCTACTGGAATGTAATGATCTTTGATATTTATCTAAGGGCTTCAAAGCGTGCGAAGCCGCGGGTAATAGCTAAATTAGCAACTAGCAGAATTCTCAACTTGACAATACTGACAGTTCGATAACTTCAACATTTTGTACCTTTGATAATAACAAATGACAATATTACCAATGACTGAAGACTTGATTTGAATTAACTTGTATAATGTAATGAACGGGTATCTTAGACAAAATTGTGTGAAGCACTGAACTCTTTTGAACTAAGTACAGTGAAAAATAATGTCTTGAACAAGAATAATTTTTATCATGCGTATACGAGGAATAATTCGAAAGAATTAACTAGGCAATATTATTACGTGAACGAACGGATGTTTATTTTGAATTAAGTGCAGCATCATTAGCATAAATGAATGTATAGAATAAGTAGGTACGTTACCTTTGTAAAACGTATTCACTGGTCACTTAAGAACGAAGCAGGTTAATATCACAGGACCGAATTGAGAGACCAAAATGACGTTGATGAGAATTTGCAGAGAATTTATAAGTTCATCAAAGAGGGAGTGACTTCAAATCTGATTGGCTCGAAAGATCAATAAATTATTATTTAGCCCAAATTCATAAAGGAAAGAGCAATTCGTTGTCAATTTTGTTAATATTCATAAAGTGAATTATTATCATAACATTGGAGTTTCACATCGAAATCATATCACTTGTGCAATTTGAAGTCAAGAAAAATTAATGCGAATCATAAACCATATTGAATTATTGCTTGAAAAAGGGTTAATGGAAAACTATAGTAAGTGACAGTTCTGCTAACATTAAGAGTATGAGTTGAAGCTTAAAATTATTTATCATCATAACAATTTAGAACTACAACGAAATCTTTTTAATTTCGCAAATTAATCCTAACATCTGTAATTCATCACTCAAAAATATATGAAAAATCTTGCCTAATATAAACACAACATGGAGCTTGTCTTATATTTAATTGATTCTCTCAAAATGAATTGCTAAATTCTGTATAAAAGCAGGAACAATCCGAATAAAGGACGACAGTCTGAAATTATTCTTGAAGCAGTCTTGATCAGTCTCCAATACGATGTCTCGATCTCCGTTGTGTTAGTTGAAAGTTTCATTAGTGAGCCTCGGGAATAATTATCGAAGTACAATCATTGAATCTATTGACCAGAATGTAAAATGTCAAGTCTTAAACGTGACTCAATACAAAACGTATCCAGCCGACTTTATATCTGTCTATCAAACATGCTACGTTCGAACAGTACCAGTGAACTTCGTTAATAATACCTGTGTAAGTAACCATTCAGGTAGATTTATTGTAAACTGCAACTTTTGTGACTAAGACGCAAAAGTGGAGTGAATCTCTCGCCAATTAAAAAACAAGTGAACAGTGTAACAAAAATGTGCAATCTAAAATGTAAGCAAACTTTGATTTTGTTGCCTGCAACCTCTGCCTGACACTACTGTCTGAATATATGTCTCAGTAACTATCTATATGTTGTCTTAATGTCTACAATCTCAGTCTGCCTCCTGCCTCAATAATCACGAACCCATTGATCGGAAAAAAATACTTTGTACCGACCCCCTGTAGTAGGCCAACGAACGAAGAAAGTTACAATAAATCGAAATCAATAGGCATTCAGGAAAGAATCACTTGTATGTATTCGTTTATACGAGTCGATGAACAGATATTGGGATGATGTAATTCAATGTTCTACGTGGCATTAGGAAAGTAGTTGTTTTTCTCCCGAAATCTACCATTGTTGTTCATTTTATGAACATTGTGTGGAAATGACTTTGAGCTTTTTGTAATTATTTAACATTTCATTCGACTTTGAGCATTGTGGCTATTTCGTGGTTAACTTGTATAAGTTAGGCACATCAATGTTAGGTTGGTCAGTTGTACGATGAATTGATGTTCATCATACAGGGTGTGAAAAAATTCTGAATAGAGAAAACCTAATCCCGAATCTGAGATAAGAGTTCAGTTGAAGTAACCGAGAAGAATTCATATTTTCTTCAGATAGAAAATGCGAATTCCCAATGTATTTCTTTGTTTCCTTTTTTTCATGTTCATATAATATATCTGAGAACATTCCTTTTCAAAATATTAGGTTAATTCATTGTACGAGTATTTCCCTTAAAGAAGCTACTATGTAAGCGAGTCCTGTAGTGTTTTGAAGAAACTCTGAGAAATCTCATCGTTTGTGAGATTTTTACAACTATAGATCAATGGTTTGATTGAAATTTTATAGAGATTCCGAACAAATCACATTTATTGTCATTTCATATCAAATGAAGATATATTTACAACTAAATAATTGCTTCAGTAGTGAACATAAGCCAATATGCAGATTACTTAATTGCTTCATCACCAAGACATGATGGATGAAAGTTACTATGGTCCTGATGTGTCACGGACCTCAATCACTAATATTTTTCATGTGACTTATTTAGTATAATCAGTACTACCATCATATTCAGCCAAACGCATAATTTACAAAATGAATGTTGTTATAAATGAATTTGGTGAGGAAATGAAAATGATGCATAATAATCAGCTCTAGTATTTCAGGGTATAACTGGACAATAATAAGATACCAGTTCTCAAAATGCGTTTGAAAATTTTATAAAAAAATAGTGTCATTCCAAATCTTGTTTCACTGCAGTTTAGACCCGTGGTGCAGTTATTTTGCCCGAATTTTTTACGTCTTTCACTAAAAAAATAATCTCTAAGAATTAATCAATCTCAAAGACAACATCATACAACTATCCCTTCAATATAAAATTTGAAGTTAGTTGGCTACTAAAATTACATACAGGGTTAGGAAAGAGTCTTGAAACGGTCAAATATCTCGGGCACCGATAATCAGATTTTCCAAAATAATTTTACACAGTTGTCACACAATATGTACAATTCGCGAATAATATTGTAGCCACATTATTCTTTTTATACCCCCCCATTAAAACCGGTATCGGTAAATTAGAATTTAAAATCCCTAACTGAAAAATATATATAGGGTGGCATCAGGGACATGGGCATCCTCTAACACTCTATTTGAACAAATGCAACTTCCAAATTCACAGGAGATGACTAATCTATGCGAGCGTTTTCTGAACCTACGAATATTGTTTACAGCTACCGGTTTATTTTTGAAAAATGTTCGGCCGGTTTCAAAAAGCGCTAAAATCTCGGCTAAAATTGTTTACGTATCCACTGCGATTTCCAAATGCATGTGTATTTGTTCAAATGCAGAAGCTGATGTGCATTTCAGAAAAGGAAAAATTCTGGCAACATTTTCGGAATTGACATATCACGTTCCTGTAACTTTTTTTGAAAAAATCCCATGATCGGTCTCCGAGATATTTTTCCGCTCACAGACTATTGCCAAAGAAAATACAAAGGAATGCACAAAAAACGGCCAGAGCTGTAACTTCCGAATCATTCGAAGTAGGATTCTAAAATTCGGTGGGTAGCAAGAATGACGAATTGGTCATTCATTTATTCCATCACTTACGGTATAGTCGCAAGCACCTACAACTTCCAAATAAGTAAACGAACCTCCGCATATTCACTTACATCTCCCACAGCAGTCAGAGGAAGTGATGGGCAATCATTATCAACTGGGCACCCGCATTCAACAGTTTGAAAATTTTGAATATACAGGGAGTCCCAGAATAACATTCGTATACTCCAGGAAGTGATGACATTATTGTAGCCAAGAGTAGTGTAGTACTAGACTCTCTCAGTACCTGGTTTTCTTCCAATAGTCTTTACCTCAATCCAAATAAAACTAACTTGGTGAGATTTAATACATGGCAAAAAAGTGCAGGACCTAAAAAAATCTGGTCGGTGATAATGCAAATCTTGAACAAAAGAAAACTGTCACATTTTTAGGTGTCTCTATGGATGAATGTCTCAACTGGAGATCTCAATGCTCAAATCTTGTCTCAAAATTATCTTCTCTTACATTTCTATTGAGATATATAAGATTCCTATTGAATAAACAACAACTTTTCAACTTTTACTTTGCTCAAGTAGACTCTCGACTGAGATATGTAGTTTGTTTGTGGGGTAATACAGTAGCAGTGACCGACGTGTTGGTAGCACAAAGGAGGATATTACGATGTATGTTTAATATGTCCAGGAGACTGGATTGTAGACAGATTTTCAAGGAATGCAAAATCCTAACTGTCACTGGTATTTATATATTTGAAATGTGTATGTTTGTTTTTAGGAATAAGGAAAAGCTCAATTCAAATAGTGACCTTCATAATTATCATACTAGGCAGAAAAATAATTATTATGTACCCTTTGCAAAATTCAATTTCACCAAATTTTATAGCAATAAAGCTTTTCAATAGACTACCCAATAATTTGAAGAATATCGTGAAGATTAACTGTTTCAAAAGCCAACTCAATGAATTCTTGACATTATCATGTTACTACTCCCTTAAAGATTATTCAACTCAAGGATGCAATAATATTTCACTGTTTTGTTCTCTTGACTATTCCTATATGGTTTTTGTAACTATCGAAAGGAAAATAAAGTTTATTATTATTATTATTATTTTAGAGCCCTTTGAAGGTTTTCTTCAATTATCTTTGTTACCATTGATCCCATAATCACGAAATTTGGTTCCCGAAGGTGATTAGATTTTACAAGTCGTTTCGTAGTACAGAAAACATGATTCGATATACAGGGAGGTGCGAAACTCGTCACCGAAGCTATAAAAATGCATCAGTTTTTTGTTTCAAGAATTATCTCATTTCTACTAGCCGAATGATTTTTAATCACTTTTACATAAAAGAGTTATTCTTATGAATGCAGTACAACGAACCGTTTTCGAGAAAAGGGTCATTTTTAATTTTGACGTCCAAAAAAATTCACCTAGTGAATAAGTTTGTGAAATTTAGTCAACTTACATTGCGGATAATTTCTCAACAAACTGACGATTAACTCTAATAAAACGAAACTAAATGGAAATGTGAATTTTAAAGCATCAAGTATTTTTTTCATTATACTTGATTTTTTGGGATTTTCTCTCCTCGTTTCTATACAATAAAAATATGCGTATTATTTCAATATATTTTCAGATGATTTGCCCCAAAATGTTACTGCGTTGAACAAATTGTTTTATCAGGGAGCCTTAAAGAAAAATCCAGTTGCTTGTCAGTGACAATTTGTTTGAAAAAATGTTTGAAGGAAAGAAATATAGATATATTGAAAAAATATCGAATTTTTACTTATCTTTGGACGTTTCGGGACCGAATCTGCTCTAAAGATAAGTAAAAATTAGATTTTTTTCCAATATATCTATATTCCTTTCCTTCAAACAAATTGTCACTGACAAGCTACTGGATTTTTCTTTGAAGCTCCCTGATAGAAAAATTTGCTAAACGCAGTGACATTTTGGGGCAAATCATCTGATTTGTCCTACTACAAATATATTGAAATAATACGCATATTTTTATTTAATAGAAACGAGGAGAGAAAATCCCAAATAATCATAACTTGTTAATAAGTTTTTTTCAAATGAATGCGTTCCTTTATAAAACGGGTCTACTTTCTAGGAAAGTTGCAGATTAGCACATCGCACAGACACAACTGTCAAGAATTATAATTCAGACTGTTTGTCCAAACTTTGTTGATGTATATATGACAGTAGGTAAGATTGTAGGTTGCAGATTGTAGATGTAGAAGATCTATTGTGATTACCCCTATCTAGTTTTGGTCCTCTAACTCTAGACTTCTGATGAAGCCTACGATTTTCCTGACGGTTGACTTTTCCACTTCAGCAGGGGTGAGATAGACCTGTTCTAGGTGGTTCAGCCTTTGGCGGACTAATACTTCACATGACCAAAGTATGTGTTCGGCGGTTTCGGTCGCATTGTTACAAAAGCGGCAAGTGTCAGTCTCCGCTAGACCCATCTTTTTGAGGTTGTACCTCAGAGGGCCGTGTCCTGTGAGAAAGCCTGTGATAAGCTTCAGCTCTGGTTTGCTGAGACTGAGTAGCATTTTGGCTCGGTTCTGCGAATGGTTGATGAACCTTTTCGCTTGTCGTTGACCTGGAGTTGCTCTCTAGTAGAAGGACTTTTCATTTTCTTCCCATTTCCTGAGTTCTCCCTTTAGGTGACATTTGCTTATCCCACAAAAAGGCTCAGGACCAAAAAGTGCAGATGCTGCACCATTTTTTGCAAGGCGATCAGCTGCCTCATTTCCTTTGATTCCTTCATGCCCTGGAACCCACATAAGTGTGACTTTGTTGCCCTTTCCCAGTCGCATGAGTGTTTCAAAGCAGTCCCATGTAATCTTTGATGTGAAAAAGAATGATTTTAGGGCTTTTAGTGCGGCCTGGCTGTCTGAGCAGATATATATGTTGGCACCCCTCAGACCTTTGCTCAGGCACCTTTGGGCGCAAAGGTTGATGGCATGTATTTCAGCATGGAAGATAGTGGGGGAGCGACCTAAGGCTTCAAATTGCCTACATCCGGGTCCATATACACCCGCGCCTACCCCTTCTTCCATTTTCGAACCATCGGTGTACCAAACAGCTGTCCAGCTGAGGCTCAGCGGAACCGTACCGACAGTAGGTAAAGTATAGTACGTAATGCGAGTTGTAAAGCAATTACGCACTCATGGAATTGCGCACTCGCCGCTCAGCTTCTTATAGTCTAAGATCCGAACCTAAACCGACCTTCACCGAGCTGATAATAGAACGAAATATATTTTATCATGAATTTAGTATATTAGAAAACATATTAAAAATGGGTTCGCTAAAAAAATCCTGGGCAGACTATTTTTAATTATTTTTCGAAAAATGATTTTTAATTAAATGTTGCAACATCAGGATAATAAAAAAAATTTGTCCTGACTGAAAGTATAAAACGTATAGAATGTGCAGCCGTTGGGTTGTCTACTATTTACCTGGGCGAACTACTGGGTTGTCAGGTAAACACAGGTATATCGATGCCAGTTACTTTCACTGGATTGGATAATTAAAAAAAATGTATATCATCATAAGCGCTGTTTAATTGCGAAAACGTTGATATAGGGTTGTCTGCGAAAATTCCGGTCCTATTAGGGGTTTGCGAATTTTAAAGATTTTAATTTCAACGCGCGTGGAAGTGTGTGACAGAGAGATCCGAGGTAAGTATACTGTGTAATAATAAAGGACCCAACATCGCAGTCGCTTGATGGGACCCTGAATAGTAGAAAGTGCGCATGCTCGGTGTGTAAACTATGGAGGGTAGAGGTACCTCTACTACCCTCCATATAGTAAACAGTGCGTGTTATTTTGGAGCAACTGATATTTCAGTAGCAAAAAAAAAAAATTTTATTACATAATAATTAAATATATTTAATATAATACTAATATATAAAAACGATATAATATCAATATATTGCGTTATAACCATAATAATATATCTATAATCTATAATAGACAATAAAAATATCAATTACTTACTTTGAAATTTTTTTGCTCTTTCTGGAAATAGAAACATTGAGAAATAACAAAAAAGATAGACTAGACATCTTGTATTACGATTAAAAATTTTATTGAAAAACAGTATAAATACAAAAATAATATTAATGAAAAATAAATTCTAATAAATATTTTCTATTCAATATCTGATTCATCAGAAGTATCATTTTGACTCTCGAATTCGTCTGATTCATTAGATCCTTCCTCATTTGCTTCCATTTCGACAATGTCCTAGATTTTCAAAGGAGTTCGATCTCCGATAAAACCTGTTGGTTTTAAGAAATCATCAAAATGCCAACCATAGTTTTCAGGACTTGACTTCGCACACTTCGCACACTTTCTACTATTCAGGGTCCCATCACAAGCGACTGCGATGTTGGGTCCTTTATTATTACACAGTATACTTACCTCGGATCTCTCTGTCACACACTTCCACGCGCGTTGAAATTAAAATCTTTAAAATTCGCAAACCCCTAATAGGACCGGAATTTTCGCAGACAACCCTATATCAACGTTTTCGCAATTAAACAGCGCTTATGATGATATACATTTTTTTTAATTATCCAATCCAGTGAAAGTAACTGGCATCGATATACCTGTGTTTACCTGACAACCCAGTAGTTCGTCCAGGTAAATAGGCTGCACATTCTATACGTTTTATACTTTCGTCAGGACAAAATTTTTTTATTATCCTGATGTTGCAACATTTAATTAAAAATCATTTTTCGAAAAATAATTAAAAATAGTCTGCCCAGGATTTTTTTAGCGAACCCATTTTTAATATGTTTTCTAATATACTAAATTCATGATAAAATATATTTCGTTCTATTATCAGCTCGGTGAAGGTCGATTTAGGTTCGGATCTTCTACTATTACAACACATATTACGTAATAAACTATTACCAGTTTTACTTTTGCCGATTTTAGATCTTCCAGTTATTCGTTAGCCAATGTCTACAGTTTATAGTTGTTCCGTAAGTTGGTTGATTATCATTGTTTTTCATGATATAATCAACAACGACGCCAAGCTGTCTTCTTCGTCTTCTATTTTGTTTATTCGGTTTATACTCGTTAGTTATTCGATAGCTATATTCTTCATCATCAGCTATATTCAGACTAGATTCAAAATGTACGTCAATTTGCCACCACGAAAAATTTCATTTCGAGCGCAATACGCTTTTTACAACACTCGTTTCGTAATACACTATTACCCACCGAATTTCGAATGATTCAAAAGTTACAGCACCGACCGTTCCTCGTGCACTCCTTCGTATACCATAATTACCATATCAAAAGAATAAAAAAAAATTAGAAAGAAGAAAAATAATGGGGGTCGACCTCACCCGATCCCACCCGCCTCGAAAATACATCGCATAATATACCCCACCTGTGTCCGATCTTTTCTCGATGTTTTTGCAGAGCTTTCTCTGCCACCTCTCTGTTAACAAACTGAACGTACGCCTCCCCAGAACTGCGCCCCGAGTAGTCAGTCAGAAGTGTTATTCCGTTGGGTACAATCTCCAACCCTACCCAGAAAACAAACACACGCCCAGTACCATCAAGCCCTTGAACTCATCAATTAAATGTCACAAAAAAAAATCAACAACACACAAGTGTACAGGTTTCGTTGAAAGGTTTGTATTTGATGCTCGAACGACCTCCATAAGCAGTACTTTTTGCAATTTCCTTTTTTATTTTAATATGGGAACGTTTTCGTGACCAATATTAGTTAGATTTCTTCATTTTTTTTCGAGCTTTCGATAAAGATAATAAATATTTTCGAAAGCTGGACAAAAAACGAAGACATCTGAATCTGAATCTCATTGTGAAGGTTGTAAAAAATCAATATGTCTGTCCAAGATAAGGTTGAACAGCATGGGGATCTCGAAAACGGTAGGTGATACGAAGTCGGTTGAATGGGGAAAAAGTTGCGCATTCGGAGGCTCATATCAAGAGCCTTCGAAAATTTTTAAAATTATTTTTAGTTTTCTAGTTATATCGAAAAAGGTGAATTTTTGGAATATCTATTTTATTTTTTTTCTCCGTTATTATCAGAGATACAGAAAAACTGAAAATACTTTTTCATAGCAACTTTTGATGACGCTTAACGTGGTGATAACAATTTTTCTATACGACGTTTCGTATCCGTAGAACCATCATCAACTTTTGTTTTTTAAATACGGACCTGATAATTTTTTCACAGATTCTGAAAGGTTTTTTATTCTGAATTCAACCATGTATTATACAAGGTGGTTTATGTGTGTTTCGACCTATTTTTAACCATCATCAATGTTTTTTCGAAATTCCAAAGGAAAAATGCCATCAGTTCCACTTATTTTGAAGGAAAATTAGTCAACACACTAATACCTCATCAACTGGTTCCAATCAACAACCTATTTCATTTTGCGGAAACAAAATTCCATCCATACAAATTCAAAATATGTCAAGCGCTAAAACCAGGCGATGACGAAAGGCGCAGGACATTCTGTGAGTGGTATATCAAGAAATGTCAAAATTTCGCAAATTTCCCGAACAATCATCTGGACTGATCAAAGCATGGTCACTAATCATGGTATCTTCGATAGAAAAAATACACATTATTGTTCACGAGAGAATGAACATTTATACATTACAGCGAGACACCAACACCGTTTCGGCTTTTATATGTGGGTTGCAATATTTGGTATCTACACGAATTATTAGTCCTATTATTTACCATGAAACACAGACTTCCTAACGTTATACAAATTTGCTTGAGAATCATCTTGAGGAAGCTCTGGATGATTTACCGATTGCGGAAGTTCAGAACTGTTGGTTTCAACAAGATGGCGCTCCGGTACATAATTCCAGAGGAGTTCGTGCGTTTTTATCCAGAAAATACAGAAAAATGGATTGGTACTCATTCTGCAGTCCCTTGGCCGACGCGGTCACGTGATTTGACACAGCTGGATTTTTTTTAGGGGATATATCAAAAACCTTGTACACACAAATAGCTTTGATGATGAAAAAGAACTGAGGGACAGTGTCATCGAAGCATTCAATAAGCAACTGATGTGAGAAGAGGATATCTTTGTTCAGAAAATAATGGTTATCATTTTGAACATTTGTTATGAATGTTTCTGTAGGTATTGTCAAAGTTGAGTTGTTAAAGTAATGCGTGTAAGAATTCATCAACAATTTCAAGCGCTGCATTGAATGATGTAGTGAAATATTTTTTATTCACTTTTCAGTATTCAATAACTAATCCATCAATGTTTGACACTAAATGATCAGAAATTAATGGAAATGATGGCACTTTTCCTTTGGAAGTTAGAAAAAACATTGATGATGGATAGAAATAGGTCGAAACACATTCAAATCACCTTGTTTAATACATGGTTGAATTCAGAATAAAAAAATCTTTGAGAATCTATGAAAAAATTATCAGAACCGTATTTAAAAAACAAAAGTTGATGATGGTTCTACGGATACGAAACGTTGCATAAAAAAATCGGTATAACCACGTTAAACGTCATCATCAGAAAAGTATTTTCAGTTTTTCTGTATCTCGAATGATAACGGAGAAAAAAATGAAATAGATATTACGAAAATTCACTTTTTTTTGATAAAACTGAAAAACTAAAAATAATTTTAAAAATTTTCGAAGGCTCTTGACATGAGCCTCCGAATGCGCAACTTTTTCCCCATTTAACCGACTTCGTATCTCCTACCGTTTTCGAGATCCCCTGCTGTTCAACCTTATCTTGGACAGACTGTATACGTAGTTTTTATTTTTTTCGCAAAATCAAATTTCTCATCAGAAAAAAAATAAATAAAAGAGGAACTTGGTTCCTCCACCATTCCTATGACGTACTTTCTGAAAATTCACATTCACACAGAGTTAAAATACGATTTCCTGTGCCAGTACGACGTTGCCGACATCATCAATATGTCTAAATTTTCGGAAATTGTTCCTTGAATGCATAATAACTATTTCATAACAGTTCTTCAATTTTACTTTGTCAAGTATTATGAATAATTCTCATAAATCTTTCATTGGCTGAATGAAGTAGTTAAGAAATAAAGATAAATTATGGTATTTTGCGATAGTATCTATAATTTTTCACTATCGTTATATTACAATATGTTATTCATAACTTGTCAGTCATTTTTTTGTTAATGAATTCGTTCCTTAATAAAACGGATCTATTTCCTAAGAAAGTTGCAGATTATATCTTGCAACAGCGCCTAATACTTCGAGTCCGTCCACACCACTCAGAATACTGACAGGCACAACAAGAGGAAGGAGCCATGGGTGTCGACTTCCGAGTGCATTTGTGGTTATACAGTGTGTCCCATTTACCATGCTCACCATGGGTATCTTTTTAACGGTGAGAGATACGAGGTCGGTTAAATGACACCAAATGTGGAGTTTGTCAAGGCCAACTATAATGTGAAAAAATATTTTGAAATAATCTATTCGTTTTTTCATACGCAAAAAACAGATTTTGATCATTTTCATGTCTCCTCCGTAACTTCTTTATTTATGAAAATATTCAAATAGGAATTTCACATTCTCATGGCAGTTTTTCGAAGTGATTTCGAAAAAAATATAAAATTTATACCAACTCTTCTAGAATTTGAGATATCAGCACCAACTTTAGTTTTTAAAATGTAGGTCATAGCTGACTATGACTTAGTTACAAATAATTTTTTTTCTCTTACAGATGATATGTCGCAGTAATAGTTTTGTGTTGATAACAACGGAGTTATCGTCATTTATACAAAAACATAAATTATTTGAAAGCCGCCATCTTGAATTTATAAATTATAACAAAAAAAATCATGATTTCCGACCTCAAAAACCCCCACTTACCAATTCTGAATGGAATTGGACCAAATCTTGTCCGCCATCTTGGAGCAGCCATTTTGTTTAATTTCAACAAAAATTCCATAATGTATTGTCACCGGATTTACGAACATCTGCCAAATTTCAAGTTGATAGGACGGCCAGAAGTGAGTCAAAATTCACTTGCAACATTATGGAATTTTTGTTTAAATTTAAAAAATGGCTGCTTCAAGATGGCGGACAAGATTTGGTCCGATTCCATTCGAAATTGGTAAGTGGGGGTTATTGAGGTCGGAGATCATGATTTTTTTGTTAAAATTTATAAATTGTTTTTGTATAAATGACGATGACTGCGTTGTTATCAACACAAAACTATCACTGCGACATATCATCTATAAGAGAAAAAATAGTTATTTATTATACAAGGGAAAAAAGTAGTAGGTTTTAGCTCCAGGTTGTGTTGTCTCCCGACGCGTAGCGGAGGGAGACAAAAAACCGTGAGCTAAAATCTAATATTTTTCCCGTGTATAATACACTATTTTTTTCTGTGACAGAAGGAAGGACGAATCAATATTGAGAAGATATTACATTATTTCGAAATCTGAAAATCATCGACGTGAAATAAGTTTTTAACAGTAGGAACACCTGCGTTTTATAGACATCTTTATCATTCTTTTGAAGTAATCAAATATCTGATGTCACTTCTGTCAGTTCAATTCTGTGATTTGATTTTAAAAAATTGTGAATTCAGTTGTTGTTTAGTAATATACGAAACCGCGAAGTCTAATGGAAGATAAAAGGACTTGCAGTTCTTACTCGGAGACGGTATTATTGACTCATTTTTCGGAACTATAGCACAACAAAAGCCATTAACAGAGTATATATATGTGATATAAATCCGGGAAAAAAGTACTCACTTTTTACCCACGAGAAAAAAGTAATTTATGAAAAGTGACATTTTATAACCTGCCAACAGAGATGAAATGCCAAACTGTTTTCCCGTCACAGAAAAAAAGTTATTTGTAACTAAGTCATAGTGAGCTATGACCTACATTTGAAAAACTAAAGTTGGTGCTGATATCTCAAATTCAAGAAGAGTTGGTATAAATTTCATATTTTTTTCGAAATCACCTTGAAAAACTGCCATGAGAATGTGAAATTCCTATTCGAATATTTTCATAAATAAAGAAGTTACGGAGGAGACATGAAAATGGCCAAAATCTGTTTTTTGCGGATAAAACAAAAACGAATAGATTTTATCAAAATATTTTTTCACATTATAGTTGGCCTTGACAAACTCCACATTTGGTGTCATTTAACCGACCTCGTATCTCTCACCGTTAAAAAGATACCCATGGTGAGCATGGTAAGTGGGACACACTGTATATGTTTTTGTTTACCAGTTTCACTTCTTCTATTTTTTTCATTCATTAGCTATTCGTCAGCTATTCGCTAGCAATATTCTTCACCATCAACTATTTCCAAACTAGATTCAGAATGTACGTCACATTTTGCCGCCCCGAAAATTAGAAATTGCTTCAATTTGAAGATGAAAACGACTTGGACTTTATCGGTTGCCATTCTGTACAGCGTGGACATAAAACTGGAGAGTTCCGAACTTATTTTATGAAAATTAATCTGAAGGAAACTTTCCCGTTGTCATTCTGTGGGTGAAAACTTCGAAGAAGTGCGTTAGTAGAGTGATAAGTGATAAGATTCATGGAATGGGATGAAGAAGAACATGTATACAATATACTGCTGAATCAGATTAGAGTGCGAACATAGCGAGGCGTAAATCGCGGTCAAAATTGTGTACAGCAAACTTCAATTTCACAAGGAATTCCAAGAAATTCTAGGGAATTCCAAGAAAATCGAAGGAATCACAAGGAAATCCAAGAAATTCCGAGGAAATCTAAGGAATTCCGAAGGACTCCAAGGAATTTCAAGGAAATCCAAGGAATTCCAGTTGTTTGCAGTCCAGGGAAATTCCAGGAATCCCAAGGAAATCCAGAATTACACCGCGGTTTACCCCATAGTTATTTCATGAATTGTTATGTGGCTACAAGGGATTTGAAAACAGGGTAATGTACGGCCAGCGGGCGGTAAAGCGACAATTAACGACCGCAAAAACGAGCGGTAAAGTGCACTTTATTGTTTGCTAGTGCAGTCGTGGAACACCCTGTATATGCTATGGCTAACTCTGATAATACCACCGAACAACAACTTGTCTTTAGTTCTACTGAAATTGTTTACAAAAACATACTTCATGAAGTTCCTCACAATCCCTTGACAATTTACGGTAGGTATTCTTCAAAATATTCCATTTCCCACAACATGCAAGAAAAACTCATCTGTGAATGTTTCCTAAAAAAGTTCCTTAAAATTACTCAAAATCTCCAGAAACTACCGAAATTTCCCAAAATTTCTCGAAATTCCATAAAATTATTTGAAATGAATCAGAATTCCCCATTTACCGGCAATACCCTAATTTTTCCGTCATTTTCTCGAGGAGACCCGAAATTACTCAAAATTTCTAGAAAATTTCTCGTAATAACTCTATTTCCTTCAATTCCCACAAAGTGTGGGGAACATTATTTGTGAAAATTTCCCGAATCCCTCAGAAATTACTCAGTGTCCACAAGTTTCCTGAAATGTTTCGAAATTTCTTCATACTCATTTCCCACAAAGTGTGTGGAAAAAAATAATTTTTGACAGTTTCCCAAAATTCCCAAAATTCTCTAAAACCCCCCGAAATTCCTCAAAATTGTTTGAACCTACTCGCAATTTCCAAAATTTCTCGTAATTCCTTCATTAATCGGGAATTCTGATGAAATGTACAAACAATTTAATCTTTGAAAACCCCCAAAATTACCCGAAATAACCAAAATTACCGGAAATAACCAGAAATTCATGGAAATTACCCAAATTTCTTAATATTACCTCTGAGATCTTGAAATTTCCCAAAATAATGCCTCGCAAACATTATTTCCTTATATCCCTGAAGTTTAGCTGTGAAAATTCCCCAAAATTCTACGAAATTCATTAGTTTCATCACTGTAGCTGATTAACATCAATCCATTTCTTGTGTTAACATTTAAAATATGGGCAATCATGTCCAATATTTGATAAAATATGGAGGTTTAAGATAATAAATGCAGAAACCACAAACTAACAAAGAGTACTGCTTATAGTGGTCATTTGAAATACAGCGCCCCCTATAATGTCGCTAATCTTTCCAATAACTTGATTTGTCACTTTGTTTTTTTTAATTGTTGTTTGAAAATCAAAACGTGGAATTGTTTTTCAAATAACCAGTGTCAACAAACTGAAACTCCATGAAATATACAGGGTGTTTCAATAAGCCTGTTCGTTTGTGCTTGCTCAACCTACTAAACTTGATTTTTTTCTATGACTTTCTTTGTTTACATCATGGCATGAACAGAGACAACTATGGGAAAAAGATCAACTTTAGCCAGTTCAGCAATACAAACGAACAGGCCTAGTTTGTATCTGCCAAACTACATCAAATCATAGTACTTATGAAAGAGATAAAATGAATTTCTATAAACATGGGGTCAAAATATGTTTTGTTTTTGCTTTACATGATATTGAAGGTTGAAAAGAATTGAAACTGATAAATTGAAAAATATTTATTCCAATTCTAGTGGCGTTATTTCTCTTTCTCTCTCTCCCACTCCTCTCTCTCTCTCCCTCACTCCTCTGTCTCTTTCTCCCCCTCCTCTCATTTTTTTCTGGCCCTTTCTCCCTCTAGCCCCCTCTACATCTCTTTTACCCTCTCCCCTTCTAACTATCCCTGATTATCCTTCTGTAATTCACTATCTCTATATCTCTCTCAAGTCTCAATCCATCCTATTTCACTATCTCTCTCTTTCACAAAATAAAACATTTCTGGAGCTACAAAGATTCGAGTTGAAGAATTTATCAGTGCAAACAGCTTTATTCATTGAAAACAAGGCAAGATATCAACATATTTTTATGGGGTGAAAACAAAAATTACACTTTGAAATAGCAGTGGAGTGCTAGAATTTCTCATGAAACCATCACATGTTTCTAACTGGAATGCCAATCAAGTGGCATCAAAGATTTCCCATATTATTGAAAATGAGCCCACTGATGTTCAAGAAAATAGGAAAAAATGGTTCATGTTGAGATGTTGCTAAGGAAATGATTATTTTTCAAGAATCAATATCTCCATATTGCCCAACATCTCTCTCCATCCCTAATTCTCTCTGTATCTCTATTTCTCTATCTATTTCACTCTCTATCTCTTTTTGTCTCTCCATCTCTTCACTCTCATCTCTCTTTCTATTTCTGCCTTTAATAATTAATTTATCACAAACCCTCTCCCTCTAGAAACAAAACAAATATTTTCACTCTGAATCAAAGTTTGAATTTGGGAAAGTGAGATATGCAAAGAAATCATGCCAAATAGGTGAAAATAATTCAATTTTTATGGCAACAAAATCAGTTGACAGATCTAGATTGAGTTCAAGTTTCTCTTTTAAAGGTTGAAAATAGTTAATGAAGATGTGGCATGAATTTTGTGGAAGTCAATGTATAAACATCCATAAGCTTCACAGTGTTCAAAAATCTTATGATCCAACTAGTTCAATCTACTAAATAAATAATTGAAAGGAAAATCACTGGACAAAAATCATCATTCCATAACCATTCCATAAGGGGGTTAAACTAATGAATAATCATTGTTATTAGAATCATGTTTTTTTTTTCAATTTAAACCATCTATTTCAAATATTTCAATCTCAGACGAATAAAAGAAATAGACCCGTATTATCTATCCTTTTTCTGAAGCCAACATACTTGTCAAGACCCCTCATTAACAAGATAAGAACCGACTGGTTCGTGTATCGTCGGGGCATTGAGTTCGGGCTCGTTCGGGCGTGGTCATTTCAGTCATTGTTTTGATTTTTGATAGTATTGAGGTTAGCATTGTTGTCTATCGTAGTTCTGATTTCCTGTGTCTATTTTCAGTTAGAATTGTATTTTTTCGTGTGGAAGACGATTCATAGTGAAAACGGGTAAATCTTGCATGATTTGTGGCCTCAAGAAAGTTCCTGGGAATGAGATATCAGTTCATCGGTAAGTACCATAGACGTAGGTAAGGGGTTCAGTTCTGATGAGTACCTATGTCATATGTTAGATGTAAGATATTAGATGTAATAAATGTATGCTTAGACCTTATTTCTGCTTAAATGAATAAAAAAAGGGTGTATGAAATGAAATATAGAGAGTTTTAAAATTACAGATTTCCTTCAGATGAGAAAATGAAGAAGCTATGGTGTGATGTCCAAAAATTGGAAGTGGGTGATTTGAAAGACCAAGTACTTCCACAAAAAAAGATATTATACAATGGCCTAGTAGAACATTCATCAAGAAGGCCGCAATTCCATGTCTCATAGATATTCATCCAGAATCAACTGCTGGTTCTAGTGACCTCCATGACACCATGGTTATTGAATCAGAATCAATGTGAGTACTTGCTTAGTTGAAATAAAAGTGTGTTCAGTGAAAAATAAGTAAAAATAGTATAACTCTTGTTTCTGTGAGGATAGAAAGACCACTGTTGTGTGGATTTTATTTTATCTTTGAATTCACACTTTTTTTGTCTGAATTAAGACTTTTTTCTCTGAATTCGGACTTTTTGTCTCAATTCAAACTTCTTGTCATATGTGTATGTGTAAAACAGGGTGTTCCAAAAATAAACCCCAAAAAAAAATTGAATTCAGACAACGAAGTCTGAATTCAGACAACGAAGTCTGAATTCAGAGAAGAAAGTCTGAATTCAGACGAAAAAGTATGAATTAAGAGAAAAAAGTCTTAATAAAGAAACAAAATGAAATACACACAACAGTGGCCTTTCTATGCTTCAGTAGGAATAAACATGGTATTCCTATGAAATTTATTATTGTTTTCAACACCATCATGATTTTGATCTTTTTTCAGATCAACTGAACCAATTGCATCTTCTTCCCACTCAGAGAGCCAGGATGAAATGCAGAACTTCATGATTATGTAAATTCATCAAATGTTTGCAACATGACTTTGTGTAATGAAGATATAATAGCTTATACTGCAGGCTCTGTAGTGAGAAAAATAAAACCAAACATACATTGTTATTCATGTCTGATTATGTTGGAAATTGATGAGAATATTTCAGCACTACAGTCAAGAAAAACATATGGACGATTGATTTTGTTAAAAATATTTGCAAAGAAGGCGAAAAGTGCTTATGGTCATTTTATACGAAGAGTTTTGATCATCAAAAATTATATGCACTTCATTTTTTTTACCATTTTCCAAAAAAATTGCGTAGCAAATTCGATTATGCGGCAAGAAAAGTTAGCCTCAGATTAATTTCTATGTAGGTACACATTTGCCGTGGTAGACACTTCATTTTCCAGTCTCCAGACATACTTTCTTTCTTTTTTTTTTTTCAACTACAAATACTTACCTACTTTCGATTCCATATAATTTGATATTTGCTTTTATTTTCGCAATATTTTCTTGGAAAATAAGATTTCTGCAATTGTAATAGTTTTTTTTTTCAATAATTCAATTAACCATTTTTCAAAAAATAATATGCGTAATTTAACCATGGAAATTTAATTTGGTCCGCCTATGACTGAGGGGTCTGAGTAAACAGAGATGGATATAGGTCACACTCTTCTAGCCTCAACAGAGATAGCCATATCCCTGTTACAAACAATATAATGCATTGAAGGTAGGGTTGGCGGGTCTATTTCTTTTATTCGTCTGAGATTTCAATAAATAAAGAAGTTCAGCAACTTTGAGAGAGAGGAAATATGTCTTCCCCATCTATTCTTGTCTTCAGTATTCCAACATGAAATATTAAAAATCTTAGGTTGGCAACACTGGAAATGAAGAAACGGAGAATTCAATATATTATAAAAAGGTTAGAATGGTCTTCTTCTCCATTTCTTGTCATTTCCAGTGTTGCAATAATAAAATTTTCATTATTTTACATTGGAACACTAAAGACAAGGAAAGATGGGGAAGACGTTTTCTTTTTCAATGCTAGCTGAACTTCTCTATTAGAATAGAATACCTTTATTTATCCAAGAAGGTCCTACAGTTATGATACAGGACAAGTCATAAAAGTTTCAACAATTTTCATTATCACATTAAACTAATGACCAATCATCCATCCTCATTATATGTTCATACTTACATGTGCTCATCACCATTCACACAAATCATTTACCAATTCTAAAAATAGTACTGAAGGTACTTTTTTATGGAATAGAAGGCATTTGCTAGCAGTATTGATCTGATATCTGACATATTTTTCAACTTAGTATAGTCTTTATTATTGTTTAGGTTGTTATACAATACTGGGCCCATAAAATAAAGATTTGACTTGTACAATTATGATTATAGACTATAATAATTGAACACCCTGTGTTCCGAGTTTCAATGCAGTCCTAAAGTTTAAAAAATCTCATTTTGTTAATATTTATCACTGATTAAAATTATTGCACAGCAATCAAGACCACCCATGTTTTGAATACAAATGGTTTGTTTTAGACATTTTATACTCCTGTAAATTTGGGAACACCCTATAGCTCTTCAATCCAATGATGACAACAAAAATCCACACTTTCATTTCAAACAACAATTTTTCAATCATGCCTTTAAAACCCATACCTAGTAAAATTGATGAAAACAATGATTCACTTTCTCATGAATACTGTTTTTTTTTCAAAACTATTCACAGAGTCAGTTCAAGGGTGCAATTAGTTTATCATTTCTTACCAGTGAAGAATTGTGCAATTTCTTCTTTAGAACAACCAAAAGGTAAACCTCTCAATCTCACACAACCATCGTCATTAGGTCCATGAGCCGGGCCTGACCTTTTAACAACCCATTCCATTTCAGCTTTGTTCACTTTGAAAACTGCAACAAAAACAATTCTATTCATTCATCTGAAGATGGAAAATTAAAAAGAGTTTGAACATGGTAACATTTCATCTGTTGATCGATTGTTTTATAAAACATCAACAATATAGGTACATAAGAAAACTTTTACAAAACTATAATCATGTGAAAGATAAATATGATACCAAAAATAACATGCCATTCATATAGATAATAAAAATTTACAATAAATTGCCTCCTTCTTTGTAGAACAAATCAGTTTTTTTTTTAATCCAAGGAAAAAATTGAATCCTGGTTAATTGAGGATTCAGAAATTTTCAAAATTTGATTATATGAATAAATATTTAAGCAACATATCATGTTTCTTATAGTTATTTTCAGATAATATAAAAATGTATTATTATTATGTTAATTCAATGAGAAAATGAATTTTAGTTAGTCAGTGGAAGGAAACTAGTATATTGTTTAAGGAGCACCAAATGATAGTGATATCCTAGGAAAATCATTGAGGTAGGAAATTAGCATTCTGTGCAAGTTATACACTATAATTTTTCTATGGCTGTAACAGACAAAGATGTCATTGCTTGCAATTTGACATTCCATGAGTGATGAGATTTTTTTGAAATAATAACACAATGGAGTCATTGTGATAGCAGATATGGAAATAAAATTGATGATATACAAAGTACCTCATTGATGTATAGAACACAGTTAAACAAGAGCAATTTTGTGTTATAACCCTAGGAAAAAAAATGTATATTATTATTGATATAGTATGCTGATAGGTATGTTATTTGAAAAATTAATGAATAAAAAATCAAAATGTAATAGATATCCAAAATAAGTTAAAAATATGGATTTTCAATACCTATGTTAAAAATAAAAATAGAGTAATATTATAATTTTCAATGTTTCGACCACAAAAGCAAATTAGAGTAAAATTACAAGAGTAAAGTAGAGAACAATAATTACTCTATTTATATTTGGAAACATATTGAAAATAATTATTTTCTACTTTCTAGTTTGGCTGGCAGAAATTTTTTTTTCTGTTTTTTGAACAAATATTGTTGCTGTTGACTTTTTAGTTTGGCTAAATAAAAAAGCAAGTTTTTCAGTATTTTTCTCTCTCTCATTTATCTTTGCTTTTTCTTAGAAGTACTTGGTGCAAAACACTGCCATGTCTCTGGATGCAAAATTACTCATCCTGAAGATCCTATTTTAGACTTTCTAAAAAAGAATAGGAATAGTCAGGTTGTTACAGAGGTATGAATCCTTAAACTAGATAAATGACAGATTACATAATATGATAGATGAACACTATATAAAACAGAGAAACATTATATATACAATTTTTATTAGGTAGTTCTTACAGCCTTCTTCTGATGTTGTGAAATGGGACAAAATTGTATTCAAAGATTAATTTACAAACATAAATACATACCAAGGTGATGAAGCATGGTAATAAATATCCTATATTAAAATATAATAAGGCAAACAACATTTTGAGGAGTGAACCACTGGTTGAAAAATGTACAGGTATTACCAAATCAGCAATACTTTCAGGAAAGATTGAATATATTTCAGTATTTCTTGTTATTGTTCATTTGAATCAGTAGCACTCCTATTTTCTGTTTATTGCCTATATTTCCTAGGAATGCCAGAATATTACTTGAATTTCCTGAATGTTTCCTGTATTTCCTAGTTGATACCTGTACTCCCAGAAATATTCCCAAAATATGGCTACTTCTGAATGGCCAGAAAATGTAGAGAAAGAAATACTGGAATATACATTTTTCTTAGTGTAGGTAGTTTATAAATAAAAATAATAGACAATAGGTAGAGCATTATCATTAACATTGAATTATTAACTGCACTCTGAATTTCAGTTCTCCTTTATAGATTACCCTTAATAATACCCTAGGGAATATCCTATATTCACTGTTGTTTTCTCTGTCATTACTTGAAAGTATCTTGTCTCATATTAAAAAAATATTTACTCTAATTCAATCCTCACATACATTTGCCTTCAGTGACTGTAAAAATATATAAAAATCATTCATATTTGAATAGTTGAAATCACAAAAACAAATCTATGGGAATTTGCAATAATATACAGGGGATTCTTTTGAGGAAATTCACTTTTCCACTTGCCTGTATAATAATGATGAAGGTTCACTGGGTGGTTGACTCATATGAACTCAACTTGTTTAGGAATAGTAATGAATATAAGAGCAATGAAGACATATGGCCATGTATTGCTTATGTATAGTTAGTATTTCCTAAAAATTGTTTGTATTTGCTTATTGCCTATATTCCCTTCATATTGCCTCTATTTCCAAAATTTGGCTTGTATTGCCTGAATATTTCTCATATTTCCTCATCAATGCCTGTATTTCCAAAAAAGTATTTCCTAACAATTCCTGTATTTCCTTGAAGATTCCCTTCATCCCAACATCTATCATTGTAAAATATTACTCCAACTGCTATTCACATAATGACTAAAAAACTGTTGTAGACCTACTGGGCCTACAATTTTATTCATCAACTACTTTCCAACAAATATACCATCTTTATGGATCTAATTATTTCAAACAAGTACTTTGGTGAACAATACTGCTGTCTCTGGATGGGAAAAAAATCGCTCATTGTGAAGATCCTGATCAGGATAAGGAGACAAAACTATTAAACTATGCTATTGTCATCTTTCCTTGATAAGTTTGGGAAGTTACAATTTAATTTGATGTCTTGTAATGGGTCAAAATCACATAGAGAGATCAATTTATGAATATAAATACATACCAAGCTGGCAGCATGGTAATAAATATCCTATATTAAAATATAATGAGGAAAACAATGTCTTGAGGAGTGAACCACTGGTTGCAAGAAGTACAGGTATTGGCCAAATCCCTAATACTTTCAGGAAATATTGAATATATTTCAAGTATTTCTTGCTATTCTTCAATAAACTCAGTATTGCTTGTATTTTCTGTTTATTACCTATATTTCCTAGGAATGCCAGAATATTACTTGCATTTCCTGTTTATTGCTGGTATTTCCTGAATAGTTCCTTCACTTCCTTATGAATGAATGAATGAATTTATTATGTTCCAAAAAACATAAAAATGTAATCTAGGAACACCTCTCTTACTAGTTACAAGTCATTATAGTTTTTAAAATTACATAATATGGGACATAATAATTAGATTATTGATTTAAACCTGTATAAATTTATAGTGAATATAACCTAGTTTGCTATATTCAAGTATCCAACCTCCTAATCTCCTAATTATCATTGCCATTTTATTATTCCCCTTCATAGATTACCCTTAATAATACCCTAGGGAATATCCTATATTCACTATTGTTTTCTCTGTCATTTCTTGAAAGCATATTTTCTCATATTTGAGATATTTACTCTAATTCAATCTTCACATACATTTGCCTTCACTGACAGTAAAAATACATAAAAATCAATCATATTTGAATAAATTAAATACTAAATGATACAGGAAGTCATCTCCACTACATTTAATGTGATTAACACATCAGAATTGGCTGGTACATGTTTTGGACATGTATATGTCCATCATCAGCCTTATATTTGAATAGTTGAAATCACAAAAACAAATCTATAAGAATTTGCAATAATATACAGGGGATTCTTTCGAGAAAATTTACTTTTCCACTTGCCTGTATAATAATGATGAAGGTTCACTGGGTGGTTAGACTCATATGCACTCATAACTTGTTTAGGAATATAATATAGCTAAGAACAATAGAGACATATTGCATATCCATGTATTGTTTATATATTGCTGGTATTTCCTAAACATTTTCTCTATATACTTCATATTGACTATATTTCCAAAATATTGCTTGTATTGCCTGAATATTTCTCATATTTGTTTATGAATGCCTGTATTTCCAGAAAAGAATTTCCTAAAATTTCCTGTATTTATTTGGAGATACCCTTCATATTTCCTGTATTTCCAAGGTTTTCTTGTATTTCCAAAATATTGCATCAATTGACTAACTATATTTGGTATTTTCTGATAATTTCCAGTATTTCCAGAAAATGTACAGGTATTTCCAAAGTGGTTCACACCTCACAACATCTATCATTGTAAAATTTTACTCCAACTGCTATTGACATAATGACTAAAAAGCTGTTGTAGACCTACTGGGCCTACAATTTTATTCATCAACTAGTTTCCAACAAATATACCATCTATATGGATCTAACTATGGTAAAAGTGCAGTTATCATATGCATTGGTTTTTCTACAGAAAATTTTTTTTGTCCTCTGAAAAACATGAATTTCACAATGAAGATGTGAACAAACCTATATCTACTGAGATATTTTAGAAAAAATGTGAAATTTACTCATATTTTGCCACCCATCTTGGATATTCATTCACAACTATTTGTCCTTCTTTTTCTATCATTGGACACTTTAAATACTCACATTGTACTTCAATAACACATTTTATGTCCTAAAATCAACAAGTAGTAGATTTGATATTTTTTCATATTTTTAGTGAGGTAAACAATCATCAGCTAATTGCAAATCAATTATCAAAACTAAATACAAATCACAGAACTAAAAATACAAATAGGAGATGTCAAATAAAGGTCAAATTTGAAACAAATTTGCAATAATCTAGAGAAACCAAACTATTGTTTACCTCAATAAATATGGAAAAATTCCAAATGAACAATACTTCTTGTTGATTTTAGGAAATAAAATGTATTAATGAAGTACAACATGAGTATATAAAGTGTCCAGTGCTTGAAAAAGAAGGACAAGTAGTTGTAAATGAATATCCTAGATGAGCTGCAGAAGAAAGTGAAATTTCACACTTTTTCATAAAATTTGTCATTATGAAATTAATGTTTTTCAGAGGAATGAATAAAAAAAAATGTTTTCTAAAAAAACCATTGCATGATAAGTGCACTTGGTAAAACTGCATTTATCATTCCCTGTTTTTTTTTGTACTTGGAACACAAATTTATGAATGATGAAATGTGAACAAACCACTATTTATCAAGAAATTTTAAGAAAAAGTTGGAAATTTCACCTTCTTTTTCCCTTTGTGTTGGATGCATTTACAGGTACTTGCTCTTTTTATTTTGTCATTGGACACTTTGTACACTCATGATGTATTTCAATGACACATTTTAAGATAGAAAATTCAACAGGAAATATGATTTTTATGGCCAGTTCTTCATATTTAGTGAACAAGCATACCAGATGACAGCCATTTAATGAATAGTCAATCCAAATACAAGATGTCAAAAGATTGCTTTTGAATGACATCACACATGCCATTTTTTTAAATGATATTCCTTCATCTTTTCACTACATATGGATAAATCACAAGAACATCATGTTTCTAGTTGACTCATATAAAAGAAAAAAAAATGTGTCTTACATTATGGTATATTATGTAAATTGTCCAATGATGAAAAAAAAGGGCAAATGGTTCTAAATGCTATCCAGAAGACAAGTGGAAAAGAGGGTGAAATTGGTAACTTTATAGTGAAATATCTTAATAAATAATGGTTTGTTCACATTTTCATTATCAAATTCCTGTTTTTCAGACAAAAATACATAAGTACCAAAAAAAATTTGGAAAAAAACCTATCCCATGATAAATGCAGTATTACCAGTGCACTTTTACTCCAACTATTTCAAACAAGTACTTGGGTGAATGCTACTACTGTGTCTCTAGATGTGGAAAAAATCACTCATTGTGAAGATCCTGATCGGGATAATGGAACAAAACTATTGAACTATGCTATTGTCATCTTTCCTTGATAAGTGTGGGAAGTTTCAATTTATTATAGAGTAGTGAAGATTCAATTTGATTAGGAGTTTTGAGGAGACTCAAAATCACATTCAAATATTCCATTACATACAGACAAACAAACATTAAAACATACATAGCAAGCTAGTAAAACTGTTTCATAATAATATACACTGACATACCTTCTATGTATCTGTTTCCCATATGCTCCCTATCTTTAGACACTGCAATCTCCAAGTCTTCAGCGTCCTCCAATTCGATGAAAGCCTCCCCACTGGGCCTCCCGTCGCGGGAGGTCGTCATGTGTATCCCGGACTTTCCTCCGACGATCCGGCAATCGCTGAAGAACTTGAGGATTTCATCCGGCGTGGCCGACCAAGGCAAGCCGCGCAGCTTCGCGATGTAGCCCTCGTCACCATCTCCACCGCCATAAGACATTGTTTCTTCCGCCTAAAACAAAACGGATACATTACATACATTCCAAGTAGGTAACTAAGGAGTTTTTCAGCTTACCTTGTGAGTTCTATAAACACGGTTCTCCTCCTCAGGCTCAAACGCAACTGTCTTTTTAACGACTATCTGATGAACAGGAATAATGGGATTAATGGGAATAACAGGAAGAATAATATGATGATATACCGTAAGATAGAAACAGTGAAACACGATCAAGAATCAATAACAAAAAACAAAATGGCGAATGCACTGAATGCAGCGCGCAACGAAAATCGAAACAGAAGAAGAAAAAGACATATGACAATTTGACATAGAACCGAAAGATAGATGACGGCAGTACGCGACGATTCGCGACACGAGTGCCTGCAGACAGTTCCCGTACCATCATCCAATATTTGGCTCCCAAAATAATAACGTTATTCTGGGTGGCAAACGGAAGGGTTTGATTTCTTTAATTGTTATTCAAGACATATTTTTTTCAAATGCAGTATGCTTTTTGCCGGAAACAGATTGCATAATCAAGTCGCTGCTGGTGATCTATCGGTTTCAATTCTTTGACAAGCTGAATTTTGTATGAAAACATTCTCATTTGTGTCGAAGGAGGATGTTTCTCTCTCTTCCCGAACATTCTCAACTGGTTATATTCCATGTTCCATGGACCTGAGTAGCCCAGTGTTTGTTGCACTTGAAAGTAGAATTCTGTTCATCCTTACTGAAAGAGGTCTTCATTTCGATTCACCTGTATAATACTGACCAGAAACACAAGGTATACTATAATAGATACAATTTTTTGATGATTGTTCTTCATTATTCGGTTTTGTTTGAGTTAGAATGAATCTCATTTTTCCAAACAAAGTGTCACTGACAAGCTATTGGATTTTTCTTCATCTGATTTGTCCTACTACACATATATTGAGATTATTCTTATATTT
Source organism: Phaedon cochleariae (assembly GCA_918026855.4). Lineage (NCBI taxonomy): Eukaryota > Metazoa > Arthropoda > Insecta > Coleoptera > Chrysomelidae > Phaedon > Phaedon cochleariae. The sequence goes on from OU896723.1 coordinate 5,172,490, forward strand.
TTATTTCAAGGAAACGAGGAGAGAAAATCCCAAATAATCAAAAGTGAATGTTACCACCCCCTCGATAAACCTAAAGAAAATTTCACAACGAACGCCCTACGCATGCGCTCTTTGTTTACCTTTTGGAAATTTAGAAATACAGCATAGGCAAGTATTTTCAATACCTAACGTATAATCTTCAGAATTGAAAACAAAATCCAACACCTACCTCCTATCTCTCTATCCTCCCTAGGTGCGCACGATGGTCTTCGAACATTATAGGGATTCCCTATTGTGCGTACCAAGCGATAAAAAAGCTATGTTGATAATGTCTGATTCTGGAGACGAGCATACTATAATAATTGTGATTTGAACTATTCTAATACATGAAATGAGAAAATAATCTCTTTGAAACCAAAATGTCTTATCATTTGACAGTGACAGAGGGGTAGGGAAAGGTGGATGGCGATTGGCGTTTTAGCCATGTTTTAGCACGGTGAAGCACCGAGCACTAACCTTTTTTCATGCTCGGAGTAGCCCACACAGTCAAATAGAAAGTCGTCATTGGCTGAGTAGCCCAATGTATTTTGCTCCTTTGTAACTTCTTTATTTATGAAAATATTCAAATAGGAATTACACATTCTCATGGCAGTTTTTCAAAGTGATTTAGAGGAAAATATGAAATTTATACCAAATCTCCTAGAATTTGAGATATCAGCACCAACTTTGGTTTTTCAAATGTAGGTCATAGCTCACTATGACTTAGTTACAAATAACTTTTTTTCCACTTGCAGATGATATGTCGCAGTAATAGTTTTGTGTTGATAACAACGGAGTTATCGCCATTTATACAAAAACAAAACATTATTTGGAAGCCGTCATCTTGAATTTATAAATTATAACAAAAAAATCATGATCTCCGACCTCAAAAACCCCCACTTACCAATTTTGAATAGAATCGGACCAAATGTTGTCCGCCATCTTGGAGCAGCCATTTTTTTTTTTAATTTCAACAAAAATTCCATAACTCCGATTAACTTGAAATTAGGCAGGTGTTCATAATTTCGGTGACAATACATAGACCGATATGATACCTCGAAAGAAATACTTCGTATAATAATATATATATGGTAAAATATGTTCGAAATGTTGTTATCTATCACCCCCTTTCCGATATACGTCGGTGAACCAAACACCCTCTATAACAAATGATGCATTTTATATTTCAGAAGTACCTCACAACGAAGAATCAACTTTGCAGGAATGCCACCCAATAAGATGTAGATACCACATACCAACAAGTAAGCAGTCACTCAGAGAAGTTTAATCGTTAAAGAACAAAGAGGTTAAGAATAAGATATTATTGTGTAATTAATAAAATTGTTTTCTTGAAATTTGGTATGTGTCTGATTTATGATGAGAGGGTTATATTCTGGAATAAAGAGGTACTAAAACTTTCAGATCCATTGGACCCCTTAAACCCCTACCCCTTCCCTACCTCGATAGTATGTAACGCATGTCGTTAATTGGCCTTTACAGTCCCATCATTTATGTATATGCTGGGCTTGCTATGGGAAACTCAATGTGTCGATTATGTTGTACTGGCCTTTTGCCAGGAAACTGAATATGATTGCTGGGTACCCAGCACAGGGACCACCTGCCGGCCGCAGTGTACTGATATATAGAGTCCCGCATATGGGATCATTTACTGGCCTCTGATGTCAGGTATGGGAAAAATATATTAGGCCATTGATGCCCCATAACGAAATGTTTGCTGGGACCCTAGACCTTTTTGACACCATATATAGAGCCCAAAGTATGGTGGGACTACTTCACAAGGTGCAAAGTTAACCAACCCCCCCCCCTTATGTTATACTACCACGCTCGAGTAAATCCCAGAATCCCCGCTTGGGCTCCCCTACTATGAGATGAGATGAATTATTGTGAATATTTCGGTAAACGCATTTCCGCTGCGCTTGTTGAAACGGAAAAAATCCAAACTCTGGTTCACAAAAGGACTTAAAATTTCCTCAAAAAATCTAAGATGCCTGATGCGTACCATTAGAAAATTTCATAGTGACAATATATTTTTCATTTCATACTTCAATAACTTTCGTCGTATTTACAGACAAACTATCAAATTAGCCAAAGATCTCTATTATACTGACCGACTGAATCAGGCAGGTAATAAACCAAAAGAAATGTGGACAATAATAAACGACTTGAGAGGTAATAAGAAACAGAATCAACCGGAAATAAAGATCAACTTAAATCATTTGAATGAATATTATTGTTCAGTACCCAGCATCAAAAATAACCAAAGATATCATACCAATAGTAGATCCACTTCATAATTTGAACAAGATGAGCTCTCCTCTAGACTCCCTTTTTTTGTATGATATATATTTGAGTGAACTAAAATCTGTGATAATAGAAATCAAAAATAAAAACTCTGCTGGTGAAGACAACCTCTCAGCAAAGCTGCTCTTTCAATTGCCGGATGAAGCTCTTGAAGCCTTAGTAACAGCTGATGTAACAGCTATAAATACAGCGTTTACTACAAAGGAGGTGTCATTGATGACCCTAGTAATTACAGAATACAGACAGATCTCAATTCTATCAAAAATCATCGAAAAACTAGTAAAACGCAGGATGGTGGGCTTTTTGGAAAAGCACAAGATTTTAACTCCCGTACAATTTGGTTTCCAATATGATAAAAATGCGACTGATGCCATTTTTAATTTACTCGAAAACATCTACACAATTCTAAACGATAAGGATGTGGCTGCGGCAGTATTTCTGGACCTTTCTAAGGCGTTTGATTGTGTGTGTCATGAGATCCTCCTGCATAAACTTTTCCATTATGGATTTCGGGGAACAACATTAGAATGGTTCAGATCTTATCTCACTGGTAGAAGCTAAAAGATATCTTTGAACAATAATACTTCCGAAAGTGGAAAAATAGTAAACGGAGTTCCTCAAGGGTCAGTTGGGCCCAATTTTATTCTTGCTGTATGTTAACGATCTGGCTAAATTGGATATATCTGGAACCTTCACCTTATTTGCGGATGACACCACGGTATTTTGGCGTAATGGAGATCCGGCCACTTCGACTCGAACTATACACTCTGATTTAGAAAAAATAAAAAATTGGTGTGAATCGAATATGTTGTCGCTGAATCTTTCTAAAACAAATCTGGTCACATTTAAGTGGGATTTGGATCAGGTAACTTTAGGTTGTCAGACGGTTGAAAGTAAGCTTGTAACGAAATTCCTCGGTATATTTATTGATAGTAATTTAAAGTTTGACACACAAATTGATGCACTGGAAAAGAAATTGTCTTCTGGTTGCTTTGCCGTGAATGTCATATCTCGTGAACTCGGATTTTCAGCTTCAATGACCGCATATTTATGGAGAGTCATCTTAGGTATGGAATTCCATTTTGGGGCTCTGCCTGCCAGGTTTTATTGCAAAGTATATTCGTCATTCAAAAAAGAGCTATGAGAATAATATTCAAACATAAGAGGATTCGCGACTCGTGTAGGCCAATTTTCTGCCAATATAAAATACTAACAATATTCGAAATTTTTATTAAGGAGACTGTTTGCTTGCTTCACAAACATAAAGAAGAGTTCTTGAATCGAGCAGAAAGGCATACACGAAAGGAGATGATACTTGTCCTTCCACTCCCCACATCAACTTTGACCAAGCATTCTCAAATCTATGGGAGTAGACAGATATATAATCATTTACCGAAACAAATAACAGCAATCAATGATCAGAAGCAATTTAGGAAATCAGTAAAAAACCTTGTGATGGGAAAGTGCTTCTATAGGTTGGAAGAGTATTTTGCATATAATTTCTAGTTTTTCTATATAAATGTTACGATCTACATCAAGATTTTGTAATACATTTTAGACGATAATGATTATTCTCTCTCATTACAATGCGACGTAGATATAGTTGAAATGAGAGAAAAAAAAATAGTTCAGTATTTTTTATCATTTTAATATAACAGAGTCAAAACCCCCAAGTGAAAATAGAACCTATAAGTAAAGTCCAAGATTAATGAACAAACGTGGTGGTGATGTGAAATCCTGTACAATCCTGGCAACTTGTCCTCACTACTTGTCCTCATTTTCAAATAATACTTTTAGTGCAGCGGAACACAGGGTAAAAGTTATCAAAAAAATTTTTGAGAGTAGAAAGATATCAGACCCTCACTATCCTATCTAGAAACTATTGACTCATTAGAATCCAGATTGACTACTTTTTTCTATGGTACCGAAAAAAGTTATAAACGAACAAACACAAAAATTACAAAAAAAATCTACTTCGCACGTAAATGTATAAAACTTTGTAACTTGTAGACCACATAACTTAGATGCCTCAACTTCTCATCATTTTGTTGAGGACATTATGAAGATTCGATTCATGGTATATAAACTGCCCAAATGAGGTTTTTTATAAGTAAAAATAAATTTTTTGTCATGCATTACATGAATAATTTAGCATTAACACCCCTTCAATTGATAATAACTTTCTTTTTCACGATATGAATTCCAATTTTTTTCTTTCATCTAGATCGATTGAAGTATAACAAACAATTTGTTTCGAATAAACTTTTCGCACGTTTCAAAAATAAACTTTTTATAGCGCTTTGAATGACAACGTGCAACTTTAGATAGGCTATGCACAGTGAGTGAGACAGAGTGCGATAGATACTGGTGCATGAGTGCGGAGCGAAGATGAAATAATATCAAGAGCTCCATCCACAGATATGATGAATATACTAGATTTATATCGATAAATTCACATATTTGCTTGCTTAGAATGTCAATTTTTATATAAAATATTGAATCTAACTGAAATTTATCACATATTCCCCTGAAAAACTAGTGAAAAGTTTGTTATCATGAATCTGAGACCCGATGATGCAACACAGTATCTGGAAGAAAATAACACGATTACCTATATGTACTGGAAGATTTGGATTCTTCTTGTAAATGTAACATATAATTATAGTGTATCTGCAACCTCATGAATGCACTTTAAGGATAAATTGTTAGTTACAGAATTATTCATTATTATGAGGAATTATAATTTTGTCAATAAAATATTTTGATGGATTGTATATCAAATTATTTCAATGTTCGCAAAATATATAAACAATTCAATCGATTCACTAATTATTTATACATATATCATTGTTATTTAAGTAGTTGAAGTCGATCAACATGTACTTATTTGCATTTGCATTTCAAATTATCGTCTCTATGGCATTGTCTTTTTTATCAAAATTGCATGATTTGTCAGAGCAAGAAATATTAAACATTTCTTGTATATCTCTGGATGTATAGGTGGTAGAGTTGAAAATACTGATGATTTCAGTAAAATTCCATCATGATCATTGCAGTTTTACTCTTGCAATATATTTTATATTGTATTGCACATAGTCAGGAATGAATTAACTACCTATACAATTTGGGTGCATTTCATGAATCAACAAAGTTATACTTTAGTACGTACCTCGATACGAACTGTGTGAATGTATTTCCTGTAGAAATAAGTTCGACAGAAGACTTGAAAGTATTGACAGTGAGTTTGTGTCTTATTAGCTGATCTATGGTCGTAGCATTGGCATCTTCGTTTCCTATATGCGTATATAATTCCATTACTTACATAATTCCTTGCTATGTCCACATAATCCAATAATTTTGATGAAGTAAACTCTCAATGTCGTCTTTTTTTTCCTAGCAATATCTAATGCAAAATCTTTCCATTTTTGAAAATAGTATCACTTTAATCAGATCCAGTAAGGGCATGTAGAGCCGGTAGTTTCTTGCAAAATTCTATTCCTATAGACCATTAGGTACTGATAGAATTAACATAAATCAAGTATATGAGAAGTTTGACTGCATGGCCATTTTGGAAATAGAAATTTGTATTTCAAATAATAGAATCATAACTAATCATACTGGAAGATTCGGATTCTTCCAGTAAATGTAACATAATTATCTGCAACCTCATGGATGCATTTCAGAGATACCTACATTGTTTGTAACAGAATTATCCATATTATTATCCTACATTCACCCTTCCGATACCTCGATCCAGCGATGGTTTATTTCGGAATACTAAATGTCTGAATATTATCAAAAATTAATATTTTCGCTAGAAATATTACCAGGTTATGTTTATTCCTGGACGCCTTTGAAAACCACTGAGATTTAGGAATGGAGTAATTTCCTTTTTTCGAAAACTTTTATAATTTGTATCTCCTCGTCTTTATTGCTCTATTATCTGGTAGAGATTCTACGATCATATCTGTCGAATACAATAATCACATAATTCGTCTGGAAATTTTTCATTTTGATATCTTTTTTTATTATTCATAAACAGAGAGCTGACCTGATTCACTGAATGTTCCTTTCAACTCTTTCATCTCTTGAACTAATGAAAAAATAGGAAAAGAAACACTTATATCAACTCATATGAAACAAATGTCTACTAGATTTCTGTTTTTTCAAACGGCTATTGAACATACCATCTGATCCTATTACTATATAATATGTATATCTATATAGACTCACCTTCTTTATTCATTGCATTCTTCTGATAATCGGAAAATGTTCAAACTTTTTTGACGTTGCCTCCGTTCAAAAACTTCATCCACTATCATTGTTTGAGCAGCATTCAAACATGTCATAAAAATTCTTCAATATATTTTGGTATACTATTATTTGTCCAGCTGCAATGTTCATTAATTTTTTTGGGGACTCATGTTTAGAAAATTCTAACATCTCCCAATATCTTCTTGGTCTTTTTTTTATACCATTTTCACTTCGTTGCCTTTGAAGTGAATTATTTTGGGACAATATATGTAACTGAAGTTATTTACCTACATATTCAACCGTAAAATGACGCGTTACAATCCATTGTAAGAATGTTACTAGCAAAAGAATCATCAAGAAAGCTCCATTCGCAAATGAGACAGTTATCCTCCCGAATCTTTACTGTTTGTTCTTGTCTAGAACACGTAAACGCCGCTGTATCGTTCTCACTCGTGCGCTCGGACGGCCTCTCACGTATAAGACAATAAACGCTTCTACAAAGTTTATTTTTGAATCGTGCGAAAAGTTTATAGGAAACAATTTGTTGCTCACATTTCAATATATCAAAAGATATCATAAAAATCGAAATTCATATCGTGAACTAAAAAGTTATGATAAACTGAAGCGATGACATTGGAATTTTTTCGCGAATTCTGTACAAAATGATACATTTTGGATCGAAAAATACTCCAATTTCCCAACATATTATATATGAATCGAATCTCCAGAATATGCTTAATCATTCTATGAAAAGACTGCGTATACAAGTGCTATAATTGTGAAGTTACAAAGGATTATATATTCACGCGCGAAGTTATTTTTTTCTTAAATTTTCGAGTTTGGCCGCTTATAACTTTTTTCGGTACCATAGAAAAAAGTAGTCAAGCTGGAATATTATGTAGTAATCATTTATATTCAAGGTGGTGAAGGTCCCATATCTTTCTACTCCGAAAAAAAAAAAGTCTATAAGGAAGAGGATTTTGCCTCGTTCTCCTCTGCACTATTTCTAATATAGTGGTATTAAGTAGGTAGTGTTTGTGATATCCAGTCCACTAATGATTATTCTTTTATGTATCTTGCCAAGGCATCAAATTCATTCGAGGAATTATATCGCTATTGCAATCGACCAGATCATTGCTGAAAAGGAAATGGTGAAAAATAAATGTTCCAAAAACTGTGCCGTACAACTGAGTAAACTAGGAAAACTCTTTGAATATGATATAGGAAAATCTATACTACAATTGAAAAGTGTCCTAGACGAAAAATCGCTGATAATGGGGAAGACCACTGATTTTTTAAAACGACATTATCATGAACTCGATACTGAAAAACTACCAGTGAATTAATTTAGAATTTTCTCATTCATGCTAAGACGATGAAAAAAATAAATTAATATATGTCCATTTCAAAACACACAATTCCTGCGCCATTTGAAATTTTATCAATTCATTGGTGTGACTGGTGCGACGTCTTAGTCCCAACACGCCTATTGTCCTTGAACTGACCAATTACACTGCAACACTGCAGAATGACGAGGTATCAGAGAGAGATAGCTACAGTTCGGGACTAATACGTCACGACTCCACCATCATATTTGGCTGTTTGAAATATCGAATGAAATATGCTGATTTCAAAACGATATAGATTCGATTCCCTTCAACTTCAACTCATAATATTGATTGTACATAAAATGTAAATCATGATTCGTCGATTGAAAGAGGTTTGCACGGATTTCTTCCCTCAGTGGTCTTCCCCAATGCAACTTTTTCACGAGGCGTAGACGAGTTAAAAAAATAGTCGATATGACCAAAGTATTTCACGCTCGAGTTGCAAACAACATTTTTTCTACAAAGTTCAAGAAATATAGTTCTAAAGTAAAAATATGCTTAGCTTGATGTAAAAAATAGTATCGAACTGGCTTAAAAGGTCTCCCCCTATCCTTCCTAGGTACGCACGATATTCCATGAACATAATAGGGATTTCCTTTCGTGCGCTCTAAGAGATAAAACAAAGGTATTGTTGAACATGCAGAAATAAATTTTGTTGTGGATGTTTGCTCGATTGAGGACCATAAAGTTGAAATATAAATATCTCATATATTTTTTATAACAATGCGCGAAGTAGGTACTTCGCGCACTGTTTTACTTCGGGCATTGTTTTGTGCAAGGTATCATGGTAACATAGGAGACTGAAAAAAGCGTCAATTCGCAGTTTGTTATCAATGCGCAAACCTAGTCATTTTTTGACGTTTGTAGAAAAACGTATATTACGCAATGGTGCTTTCGGTACTAAAGTATAATATAATACTATGGGGTGCCAGTAGTAATATAAATTGGGTATTTTTTGCACAAAAGAGAATTATTCGGTTGATATTCAATCTGGAAAAAACCAATTCCTGCAAACCCTACTTCGAAAATAACAGAGATTACTCTCTTTACCATGCATACAGCGTGATTCAAAAGTAAGCGGCATCCTTTCAGGGACGCATTCCTTGCATGGAAATAAGGCAAAAAGTTCCTGATAACAAGCTACGCCCCTCAAGGACGATTTATTCTCTATAACTTTGAAATTCTTCGAAATGAATTTTTGAAAATTGGTGTACGGCATAAACATTTGATGGCAGATAAGACTCTGAATTCTAAATTTAATAATTTCATTCAGGGGCGTCACATGCGGGGGAGGGTTAATTAGAAGAATAAGAAAAAAATCTGATATCATGGGAATATTCGTGAGGGTGTATCATATCGATGTGCTGAATATATGTACTTATTTAAAAAACACCTCGTATACAGGCTGATTCACGATGATAGATAGATAGGAACATGGAAACCGTTTTGACCAATTATGAATAGTTTCGACACAAGAAATTCTTAAAGTTGAAAAATCTCGATTTTTCACACCATATATCGTTATCATTCACGCTAGACCCCAAGTATTATAGGTCAATGAACTCAGCTCCTCAGGAAGAATCTGAAAATAGAATAATATACAGTGTCCCATGGAAAAATCAAAGTTGTTGCTGCTTTTCAATATAAGCGGCAACGTCGCAGCGCTGAGAATATTTCAGGTCGATAAAACACAAATAATTATCCAAGGAACCAAATTTCCTAAAAAATCCTACGTTGCGTTCTCCAGAAACGTCTAATGTGCCATCCACCGTGAATCAGCCTGTATATAAAACAGTATAAAATAGGAACATAACCATACCTTCGACTTATTTTCACGAATACATCCTGCTGCATCATTTTGATACTATCCGAGTTGTCACAAAATATTCTTGCCAGCGACACTTTCTCAATTTCTCTCAACTGCGTGGAACCTACAAAAGTTCATCAGTGGTATTTATTTCGTTTTCAATGATATTGTTATGTATGGAATCGGAAAAATTAAATTTTGTCTCACTTCTCATGAAAGCACCCCCGTATCTCACGTAATCATTGAGGTAGGGTTCTGAAATTTGCAGGAGGGAGGGAGAGTGCAAAGATGAAGTCGATTACGTAAGATACGGGGGCGCTTTCGTAAAAAGTGCGACAATATTTAATTTTTCAGAACTGAAAATTTTCCAGGAAAAATATGAATAGTTAGTGAATTGGGCGTCCTGATTCCGAATCCGAAGTGATTTTCGACCTATTTTGACTCCTAATATCATTTTCCGGAAATGTCGCACATGGACGGTGTCAGCTCCCTTGATCACCGCTGCAATAAGAACGTTCATACCGTCCAACCGCGGCATGTTCGCTGAAGACGAGTGTACTTGAGATTTGAAATGATCAATATTCAACAGGTTTATCAAGATTCCTTGAAAATCAAGACAAGATCTTGAAATTTTCAAAAACTCGGCTACCCTTGATTGTTTTTGTACTCTTCATGGAAAAAACAAAGCAAATATTCCTTCAATTAGAACCTTTTTATATAAAAAATTCATAGCTCGCTAATTCAATGTTTTAGTGATTTTGGAGTATGTTTGGAAATTCTCTATGAAATAAGATTTTTGCTGAGGGGGTCCAAAAATTTTCAGAATCACCCTGAATCTCATAAACGAAAACAGTTATGCAAAATCTGAAAAGGTAATCTTGAGTTTCACAAGAAAGGGGCACAGGACTGCGAAAACAACAAAGTTCGATTTCCAAAGATAACTAAAATATCACACAAAAGCATCGAAAACTGGACACACTGTAGGTTTCGCAACTTCCGTCTGCTTTGAAAAGTGTCAAATCATTGTCGATCTAAATGAAAACCTAGAAATCGACCTAGTACGGTACAATAAGCTCTCACCTACTAACTACCTAACTAGGTTCTCATCTAGATTAGATTAGATTTAGAATGGGGCCTTTGGGCTATCTGCCTCCACACCGCGACCTTTTCAGATCTATTGTGTCTGCCCTCAAAATCGATTAGAGTTCTTCGGCTAGCCCCGTCTTCTCTATGAGACTCCATAGGCTAGCTTTCAGATCCCCTGTGTATCTCTGGGCTTCTGGTTTTTCCTCACCCAGCGTAAGGAACCTTAGTCTTGACAAGCCCTCACAGTGGCAAAGTATGTGTACTGCTGTTTCCTCCTCTTCCTGACAGAACCTGCACAGCAGTTCTTCAGTCAGACCTATCGTACTCATGTGTTTGTTGAGCCTACAATGCCCTGTGAGAAGTCCCACTAGTATTCTAGTTGAACTTCGTTTCTGGCTTAGTAGATATTCTGTGAATGTTGGCGATGGTTTTTTAATAAACTCTTTTGCCTGTCTCATTCCTGGCGATTTGTTCCACCATTCTTGAGATTTGGTTTGCATCCATGATTTGATACTAGTCTTTTGTATAGCTTTCGCAATACCACAGAAGGGTTCTGGGCCATTCAGAGCTTTGTTTGCTCCTGCTCGGGCAAGTGAGTCTGCCTCTTCATTGCCCTCGTACCCTGTATGTGCTGGTACCCATGCTAGAGTCAGTCTGTTCTGACTGCCCAGTGCATTTAGGGTTTCTAAGCAGTCCCATACTAGTTTTGAGTTAACTTGCATAGATTTGACTGCTTTGATTGCCGCCTGGCTATCTGAATAGATTGCAATGGTTTTGCCTTTAAACTCTTGCCTTATCAATTCTTTCACGCAATGATGTATTGCAATAATTTCTGCCTGAAACACCGTCGCGTATTTACCTAAGCTCAGTGAGATTCTTGTCTTTGCCCCATAAATACCAGCTCCTGATCCAAACTCAGTTTTGGAGCCGTCCGTATAGACAGCAATGTCTGCATTGATAGGAGGTCCTTCCTTCCATGCCTCTCTGTCCGTTATACTTATTTTAAAAGTTTTTTCAAAGCTATATTTTGGAATTATGCCATCCGTTGGCATTCCCATGATGGGGTCGCTTTCCAACTCTTCATATAGCTTTCTATAGTCTTTACCGTGCGCGTTGCTTATGGGTGCTTGACCCCTTGACAATCTACTCACGACTGCTCTGGCTTCGCCTTGAATATATATTTGTAGTGGTGGTAGGTTCAAGAGGACCTCTAAAGCGGCTGTTGGAGTGGTTTTCATTGCACCAGTGGCACTCAGGCAAGCTTGCCTTTGAATAGCACTGAGCCTTCGAATCACTCCAGCCTGTTGTGTCTTTGGCCACCAAACTACTGACCCATATGCTATCATAGGCCTGATGACGCTGGCATAGAGCCATGTGGTCATTTTTGGTTGCAGTCCCCAATTTTTCCCGCACATTCGTCTGCACAGATTGAAGGCTACTGTACTTTTTTGAACAATTTTTTGTAGGTGTTGATTCCATGTTAACTTATGGTCAAAGATGACTCCTAAGTATTTTGCCTCTAGGGCGAACGGAATTTCTACCCCGTTGAGTACTGGTGACTTTAATCCTTCCAGTACTCTCTTTTTCGTGAAATTCACTATAGTGGTTTTATGAGGGTTCACGGTGAGTTCCTCCTCTTTACACCAATTGTCAATTATGTTTAGAGCGATTTGTGTGAGCTCCGAGACCGTACTTGCGAATCTACCTCTAGCGATAACCGCCAGGTCGTCGGCATATCCTAAGCAATAATACCCTTTGGATGTTAGCCTTTTGATCAGTTCGTCCATTAGAATGGCCCATAGTAGGGGCGATAATACTCCTCCCTGTGGGCATCCCCTATCTGCTCTAGCTGTCAGAGTTGTCTCGCCAATTGTGGATATGATAACCCTATTTTTCAAATTGACATTTATCCACTGGCACAGGAGTAGCGGTACTCCTTTCCTTGCTAGGGCATTAATTATAGAATTTGTTGATGCGTTATTGAAAGCACCTTCTATGTCTACGAATGTTGTTATAGCTATTTCTTTGTCCTCTATCGACTTTGCGAGTAGCCTGTTCAGATCATCCAGTGCTAAGTCAGTTGCCTTGCCTGGCTGATACGCATATTGGCGTTCGTTGAGCGGGTTTCTTTGTAATACCTCGTCTCTTATGTATCTGTCTATCAGTCTTTCCAGCGTTTTGAGCAGGAACGACATTAGACTTATTGGGCGGTATGATTTTGGCGTTTTGTCACCCACCTTTCCCACTTTGGGAAGGTAGATGACTGTCACCTTCTGCCATACTATGGGTATATATCGTATTGCTATACAAGCCTTGAATATACGACACAAATGTGGAATTAGTATTTCCTGCCCCTTTTGAAGCAGGATGGGGTATATTCCATCTACTCCAGGGGATTTATAAGGTTTAAATTTATTAATAGCCCACCTAATTCTGTTTGGCCTCGATATCTCTGTAGCTAGCCTCCATTCTATGGCAGTTGGCCTATTCGGCCTGCCAATGGTGCTGTCTGCCACTATCGGCTCATTTAGAATTACTGAGGCCGGAAAGTGTGCTTCAGTGAGCATTTTCAGACTCTCCTCAAAAGTTGCTGTGTAGGTATTGTCATTCTTCTTCTCATCTAGAACGACAATGGTCAAATCACATGTCAAAATTAGAAAAAAACATCAATTCGCGTAAGAAAATAAGCGTACACCACCTATCGGAGTTTATGAAAGCTGTCAACGCGGCCTGTTTACTTTGTTTTTATTGGTTCACATTTGTTTTTTGTTTGTGCTTATTGGTCATACCTTCAAAACAAACCGCTCAGAAGTGTTCTAGTTGTTGCTGTCAGATGGAGCGACGTGTTATTTTCTATGGCGAATGTATAGTTGTTTCAAATTTGGAATATTGTCACGAGTAGAACATGCATACGGTATATCAGTTATTTCGAACCATGAGGGTTTCATGAACATAAAGTAAATCAAATCATCCATTGACATTGAACTATGAAAACTGACCAAGGAACTCTCATGAGAAACGTGCATATCTAATAAAATGTTGTATATAAATATTGGATGTGAGTGTTTCGAAGTTACTACTCTTGACTTGACAAGAGCTCGTCGTTATGGTCTCTATAATGTAAGTTGTTATTAGGTCTTTATATTCATTGTTGTTTATTCATAATTGTTATCGCTACCCATAATGTTTCATACTATTATAGATGTTGTTATGTTTGAATGTAGTCTCGTACTTTCAGTTACCCCTAAACTATTAGTGCCTATTCGAATAATACCTCTCGCAAACTATTAAGCCAAGCATTACCCCTTATAAATCGATATGGATGGATTAACCATCTCTATTTCATCGTAACATGGTGGAATCACCCATTTTATCGTGACATGGTTATTAATTAATATTAATCTATTTTATCGTGACAATATACTCACTGAACGGTTTAGGTTGATTTTGGTTGGTGTAGAAAAATCTGTCGCCTTGCCTGGTACGGAGCAATTGGTCCGTTATCAAGCAAGCGAACGTCGGACCAACCAGAGAACCTGGCTGCGGCGTTTCCATTAGGCCGCCTACGATCAGATCCACATCGTCAGGACTATCATACAAATTCGCTAGTAGTTCTGCATTCTGGAAAAAGAGGGTTTGAATCAGTGCCGGTTTATGCGCTGGGCGCTTGGGGCGGGCGCCCATGGGCCCGGGCCATCGAGAATTCTAAGAAAAATTTTTTTTGAAGTTTTGAAATAAATAGTTATTTATTATACAAGGGAAAAAAGTAGTAGATTTTAGCTCCAGGTTGTGTTGTCTCCCGACGCGTAGCGGAGGGAGACAAAAAACCGTGAGAAGATATTACATTATTTCGAAATCTGAAAATTATCGACGTGAAATTTCAAGTTTTTAACAGTAGGGACACCTGCGTTTTATAGGCATCTTTATCATTCTTTTGAAGTAATCAAATATCTGATGTCACTTCTGTCAGTTCAATTTTGTGATCTGATTTCAAAAAATTGCGAATTCAGTAGTTGTTTAGTTAGTAATATACGAAACCGCGAAGTGGAATGGAAGATAAAAGGACTCGCAGTTCTTTCTCGGAGACGGTATTATTGACTCATTTTTCGGAACTATAGCACAACAAAAGCCATTAACAGAGTATATACAGAGTGGGCCTTTGAAAACGAAACAGAGGCTCTGTTGGTTGCCAAAACCGGATTATGAAAACAATCTGAAACACGTCAACTACATTTTCGAGGGGGACATCGTTCTAAAATATTTTCAGCCCTGCGGCGTTGCCGCTTCTAATGAAAACAAGCAACAACTTTGTTATTTCAAATGGAACACCTTGTATTTTATTGCATTTTTAGATTCTCCCCGAAGAGCTGATTTCATCAATGCATCACACTTGGGGTCTAGCTGTAATGGTTTCAGGGATATAAAGTGTTCAAAATCGAGATTTTTCAAGCTTTAGCATTTTTTTGTGTCGAAACTATTCATCATTGGTCAAAACGGCGCTTATGTCCCTATCTCGACTTGTGATTCACTATCTACTGACATTTATTTGAAACAAATACAGGGTGGTTCAAGATTCAGAATTCTGATCACCCTGTATCTGTTCCAATTAAATGTTAGTAGATAGTAAATCACAAGTTGAGATAGGGACATGAGAGCCGTTTTGACCAATAATGAATAGTTTCGACACAAAAAAATGCTAAAGTTGAAAAATCTCGATTTTGAACACTTTATATCCCTGAAACCATTACAGCTAGACCCCAAGTGTGATGCATTGATGAAATCAGCTCTTGGGGGAGAATCTAAAAATGCAATAAAATACAAGGTGTTCCATTTGAAATAACAAAGTTGTTGCTTCTTTTCATTAGAAGCGGCAACGCCGCAGAGCTGAAAATATTTTAGCACAATGTCCCCTCGAAAATGTTGTTTGGCGTGTTTCAGATTTTTTTCATAATCCGGTTTCGGCGACCTACAGAGCCTCTGTTTCGTTTTCAAAGGCCCACTCTGTATAATATGTGATATATATCCGGGAAAAAGTACTCACTTTTTTCCCACGGGAAAAAAGTAATTTATGAAAAGTGACATTTTATAACCTGTCAACAGAGATGGAATGCCAAACTTTTTTCCCGTCACAGAAAAAAAATTGTTAATTATTCTGCGAAAATAATCTTTCTCTCAGCGTGGCCATGTAGGTATTACTTTGATAAAAACCATGGACCTGGACGTATCATTTGGAGTGGAACTGATGACGTCTCTCTTGACATTTGTTGCAGAAATAAGAGAACAGTTCGACGAAATTGAGTTAGAAACGAAAGTTTATTTCTATGAAGGCGAGGATAACACAAATATAAATTATAAAGATGAACTCAAAAGAGCAAAGACGAGGAACGTATTTTTTTTATGGAACAGATAAAAATGAAATAATTTTGAAAGCGAAAGAGAGATTCAGAATTGAAGCATTAGTTCTATCGCGTTAGCGTCAGGGTTGCCCGTAAGGGGGCAACCGAATGACGGATAAGAACAATTTTAGGACAAGATATACAGAGACTGATTAATTGAGCCAGATATACATGATGTCCTTTAAAAAGAACACTTGTGTTGTCCCCTGTATATTGAGCTTCGAATAAATATTGATTTTCCCGAGGGGTAAGTACTTAGGCATTTTTTATACACCAAGGAGCAATGAATGCCCTAATCTACCGAAACTGCCCCGCAATGCTTCTTTTTTACTCAGCAATGCCTGATAATACTCGACAATGCCCCGTATTGCCTAACAGTGCCCTTGTATGCCCAACAACGCTCAATACGAATACACCTTTTTCTTTCCATTGCATTTGTTGAAAAGAGACGAAAAGGGTAGAACACTTCCTTATGTCTCCTATATAGTTTTCTTTTGAATCTATTATCATAATAAATTATCTAATTCAACTAAAAACAATGAAGAGTTGTTCAGGTTTTCTCTAAAAACCATCACACATACCAAGCAGTCAAATTTAGTAAACATATATTGTATATATCAATGAAACATTAACAATGAACGCGTATTCGCAAATACAACTAAGAATTAGGTATTATCAGACGAACGAGCAGACGAATCAATATTTCCCCCTATATGTTTCACTGATTTCATTTCTGAAAGTGATTTTTTTATGGAAAAAATACTCACGAAATGAACAAAAAAACACAAAAATCTGTAAAATCTCGATAGGAATATTGTAAGAGTAAAAACAATTTTTTTCTGATATTCTTCAAAATTCACGAATTTGATATGAGAATTTTGTTAAACGAATTTGAATAGCTATAGAAAATGAAGTGGAAAAGCTGACTAGGCTGAGCGAGTGAATAAAGTCCGAAACAAAAAGTGGTTCGAAATCTGATATAAGATGTAGAACCCGCTCTTCCTAACCTCACACCAGTTTCGACTTCTGGGGAGTTGTTGGAAATTCCCAACTCAGAAGTAGCGATATAAAAAAAACTTATGCGAGACCATATGAAGCCAGCCCTGGAACATATTCTACATAAAAATGGAGGCGGAGGCATCACTTCGAACAACAGAATCGGATACTCGCGCAACTAGCCCAAACATTGCACCATATTGCCCTTTCAGTGTCCCTTCAATTCCTCGCATCGCCTAACAATGCCTCGCAATGCCTCGCAATGCCACACAATGCCTTGCATTGCCCGACAATACCCCACAGTGCCTCGC
Source organism: Phaedon cochleariae (assembly GCA_918026855.4). Classification (NCBI taxonomy): domain Eukaryota; kingdom Metazoa; phylum Arthropoda; class Insecta; order Coleoptera; family Chrysomelidae; genus Phaedon; species Phaedon cochleariae. The sequence goes on from OU896723.1 coordinate 5,190,068, forward strand.
ATCACCTCGCAATGCCCCATGTACTTAACCCTCGGATTTTTATTATTTGAAATATTGATAATGCAGTTTTACGATTTACGATGAGAAAAAATTTCGATTATTACGTGCTTGTTTATGATTATTTGTGACAGAAATATATCCGCAAAATGATCTCAGATTGGTTGGGTTAGGTATAATAACAAGTTTCGTTTTTTTTAATGTTCTTTCATCAAAATACTACCCAAAATCGTTCTGTTTTCAGTCAACAATACTGAAAATTTCAAGATTTGCTCCTGAAACTGTAAATTTCAACAACCGCCTGTCAACGAGTCTGTTGACAACCCAGCTAGCACACACACGTCAATTTCACGTCATATATGCGTCACCAATTACGTCGAAATGACCAAGTTATCGACGTGAAAGAGACGTAAATGTGACCTCAATATGTCACAGCGAAACGACGTCATTCATCGACGTCGTAACGACGTCATTTAGCGTCGTCGTAACGACTTCAGCTAGCGACGTCCTCTACACGTCGAATAGTTACCAAGTAGGTCCAGGTTTTGACATCACCAAGAAACTGTGAAACTCTAAATCACTTTCTCATGATCCTAATCCTTGTTGGTTGGCAAAACAGTTCAAATGATCTAGTTACAATAGTTGTGGATATTTATTATTTGTTTACATAATTATACATAGGTATATTCTTCATCTGAATAAAACTAATAAGCATAAAATCCACTATATTCCATAGTATATAGACATAAACGAAGATGTCAAGTTTCAAAGGAATCTCAACCTAATAACCTCAAATTATTCTTGTACCTACGATTTAAGGTATTTATAGATCACCTTCTTCAAATAACGACCTTTCTACATCAAACACCTTCCAAGTTTCATTTGTAGATTTCGCTTTCTCAATTATTGACCTGTTGAAAAAGTCTTGCTGTTTGAAAGGCGGCCATACTACACTTCGCAGCATTACGAGGCGTTATGACGTCAACTACTTCTACTGAACGAGAGCAATGCCTTTCCTCGGAATATTGTATTCCCACAAACATTCCTATTGCCTGGAATTGATAAAATAACCAGCGAACTGCAATATATTTTGCTGGACCCCACTTTTCCATAGTATCCTTGTTTTCCATGACCCAAAATCACGAATCCGCCATTACAACATTCGATGAACTGGATTACGCATGCGCATGATTACGACAAACTGTGCTACGATCGACGATGTCCGATAGGGGTAGCGGTGGCATTGTGCGAAATGAAGACACACGAAGCCACGGAGCACGAATTGACCAATCATAAGCATCTGTATGTCTTGACGTGGCGCGCCAATTTGAAACATGAAGGCACCTGGTATAACCGTATTTGTATACATATAATAAATTCTTGAATCTTCCATATCTGTTACCAAGTTATCTCTTTCAGGCTGTTTTTTATTAATATATTTGTTCAACATATTTCACCACTTATAGTTTTATCCATGTCGAGTATACGTGAATCCCCTCTACCAATAAGGTAGGTAGGTACCTATTTTATTTTGATAAGCGTTAATCATAAGTCCTGGATATGCATTTCATGGAGTAATTTTTTCGAAATAAAACAAAATCGAATCTTGACGACGACCAATTGCCACCTATTATCCACGTCGATTCGTCGATTCAATATCAAATTGACATTAACTTCACATTAATCACTTAATTGCGAATACATTGACATTAATTCAACTTTCAATTGAAATTAACTTGATTTCAACTTTTCATCAACTTAACATTACGTCAACATCAACGACAAAAACTCATGTTAAATCGACACTAACTTTCCATTAACTTGACCATAACTTAACTTACCATAATTCAGCATAATAATCATTCATTTGGTATATCATATTCTATAGACCCTGTTACTGTGCGATTTTCGAATATTTCCACCCATGTGAGTTTTACTTTCGAACTTTCTAACTGTTATATGTTGTCATAGTGAAACGAGTCACTTTCTAATCAATGTGTTTTGTGCTGTTTTCATAGGTGGTCGTAAGAAAATGATATGTGAAGAAGTGTTTTGAAGAAAATTTCAAATCGAAGCTATTTCCGGTGGAACCGGAACTGACCAGATAGGGAAAAATAAATACTTCAACTCTCCTCCTCATAGGTACAATTATTTATCTATAGTCAATCTCATTTTGATACATCTGATATACTAGAATTTGTGACTTGTCTAATAAACTGGTTGACACCTGATTCCTAGAGAAGGTACTTATAGTCATTTAGATTCGACGGTAAAACTGCATTTAGCATGCGATCGTTTTTTTTTCGAAAATTTTGTTTGGTACTTACGTATTTTTGTCAGAAAAACACGAATTTGATAATGAAAATGTGAACAAACCATTATTTATTAAGATATTTCACTATAAAGTCACAAATTTCACCTTCTTTTCCGCCTGTCTTCTGGATTGCATTTAAAACAATTCGCCCTTCTTTTTTCATCATTGGACAATTCATTTATATCACAATGTAAGAAACATTTTTTTCTATTATTGAGTCAACTAGACATATGATTTTCTTGTGATTTATCCATATTTAATGAAAAGAAGGAACAATGCATCCAATACAAGGGGAAAACGAAGTCGAAAATTCGAACTTTTTTTCGAAATATCTCGATAGATAGTGATTAGTTCACATTTTCATTGTCAAATTCGTGTTTCCAGACAAAAATACGTAAGTACAAAAAAAATTTTCGATTTATTAGTCACATGAACTTACTGCACTAGTCATATGATCTGCGAAATTCTGCATACTGCTCGCCATTTTGAGTCCACAATGTTTTCTATACGCGTTGTAGCTCGGCAGACCATGGTCTCTACTTCTCTGGATATCCAGAGTTAGCGTATCGTAGCCGAAATTTTCATCGGTGAATGATTCATTGGGAAGCTGAAAATACCTGACATTATAAGTACAGTGCTCTTGGAAACTCCCCTCCCCTACACAACTTCAAAAACTTGGACAATTACAAAAAGTCGAGTAGTTAGGGAGACTAAAAAAAACGTCAGTCAGTTTGACAACTATCGAGAGGCGGAGCTTGAATTTTGAATTTTAGTATTAACCGATTCAATTCATCACAGCTTTGCGTTTTTTGAAAGCTAGTTGCCAATACTTCCATGAACAAAACAAAATTAGTATCCATTGAATTGGTTTCTTCGATTAAAGGAGGTGTCGCTTGCCGTAGGGATTTCCAATTAAAATTATTGGTCACAATGGCCTTGTGACGTTATCTTTGACAATTTCGTCATCTATCATCACAAGTAGGAAAGTTTAGGGCCTTGAATATTAGGTTTCTGAATTTCACTTATTTATGTATAATCGTTCCAATGATGAGAGGGGAGGAGGGCCTTTTGAGAAGCACAGTATAGTTCGATAAATATGCAGATTTCGTTTCTTGATATGACCCAGGCAAATTGTATCAAAGTACACCCTCTACTTGCAAAAAACCCAGTAGTCGGTTTCATTAACGTATACACTTTAATAATTAATTGGTATGCTCTGATTAGTGGTGCCCGCGAGAGTCTCTTTTTCAAATGTCTCGCATGGTCTCGTCTCGTTTTCGAGAGAAGACTCGAGACGAGACTCGGGCAAGACGGGACGAGACTTGGTCTCGTCTCGAGTCTCGTGCAAGACTTCTCGTGTCTCGTGCGAGAGTCGCAGGTAAATATTTCTGCGTGCCGACTGAAGACTTGAGAATTTCATTCATAATACAACATATTTAGAAACAATTCAGACTATTTTTAGCACAGATAGACAAAACATTTCATTCATCAATACCTAAGTATACCGCGGTATACCGGCTGCGACTTTACTAAATATACTGCACGCTAGCACAAACCACGCCCACCATAATACGTCATATCTCCAAACATTACCGATATACTCGGAGTCAGCACATCGCACTAAATATACTGTGCTCCAAGCTCCAACGCAAGAATACACTTTTTATGATTTTGACACGAATTCGACTGAAGCTCTCTTGTACGCAGAAATTTCATACACCCAAATGGTCTACTGGTTAGCGCTGTCGACTTTCAGTTTGGAGGTTCATGGTTCGAATCGCTGTGAACTTGAACTTTTTTTTTGCAACTTTTTTTTTCATCAATGGTTTTTTACTTCATTCTGGTTTCCCATATATATAGCACTCGACGTCCTGGGGACATCCAGTTTAGGACCCATTCAGGTCTGAACGTCCGGGAGCTTTTCAAGACGTACTGAAAACGTCCATTTCTGGACGTACTGGATACGTACGATTCCGATGTACTGTTTACGTCCAACTCTGGACGTTATCGACTTTTTGTTTACAGGATTGAATAAAATTGTTTGATGATAATCGAAATCATTGCATTATATAATTTCTACCCTCGATCTCTGAAATCTATTCATATAGGAACCTTGCAAACATAAACATAATACAATGCTCACAATAAATTCATTATTTACTGGCCCCACCAGATCACAGAACATCTATTTAGGTATTCTCTGCCGTGATTATCTAATTCTTTAAAAGTATCGATGTGATGAGTCAATCGGCAATCGCACATAATATTGCTTGTTGTATACTCAACAAGGGTTCTACAGAGTAATAGGTTAAGCATCTGCCTGCTGATCTAAAGGTCGTGGGATCGATCCCCGGGAGAAGCGTTTTTTTAAATAGTTATTTTTGTATCTAGAGCGCGAAATGCTACTTTGGTGATCGAGATCTGATTTTTTTAACGAGGCGTAGCCGAGTAAAAAAATAGTCGAGATGACCAAAGTATTTCGCGCTCGAGCTGCAAACAACATTTTTTCTACAAACGTCAAAAAATATAGATCCAAAGTGAAAATATGCTCAGCTTGATATAAAAAATTGTGTTGAACTGGCTTAAAAGGCCTCCCCCTATCCTCCCTAGGTACGCACGATGTTTCACGAACATAATAGGAATTTCCTTTCGTGCGCTCCAAGAGATAGAACAAAGTTATTGTTGAACATTCAGAAATAAATGAGTTCGTGGATGTTTTCTTGATTGAGGACCATGAAGTTGAAATATAAATATCTCATATATTTTAAATTACAATGCGCGAAGTAGGTACTTCGCGCACTGTTTTACTTCGCGCATTGTTTTGTGCTAGATATCATGGTAACGTAGGAAACTGAAAAAAAGTGTCACTTCGCAATTTATTATCAATGCGCGAACCTTGTCATTTTTGACGTTTGTAGAAAAAAAAATTTAATTCAAAATAGGACTTTCTACCCTATATAAATCTCTTTTTCGACTATCTAAGTGAAAAGAGGCGGATCTACGTTGAATCATGTATCCATGGTCCTGAATGGACGTACTGAGGATGTACAAACGCGCGGAATCTGGACGTCCCCAGTACGTACCTGAACGTCGACCGTACCAAATCTGGACGTCCCCAGTACGTACGAAACGTCTTGGCCGGACATTCTCAGTACGTGTCGGGGACGTACTCGTGCTATATGGGTTTCCTTTTTCATAAAATATTTGAAGTCAAATAGGTTAGTGCGTTTAGGATAAACAGTCTCATTTTATTCAATTTTGTTGAAGAACTCAACTTTTGAAATATATCATTAATCAATGTGTTTCTACACTCCATTCGGTTTTCCTTCCTCAAAAATATTGCAATCAGGAATAGGTTAGTTCGTTGAGGATAAATAGTCTCTGAGTTTTGCCTAAGTAAACTACTTTGAAGATGAGATATAACGGTGGGCGTGGTATGTGGTAGCGTACAGTATATTTAGTAAAATCGCATACCGGCTACTTCAGTCCCGGCGGAAAGATTATTCTCACGTGCTGCAGAAACAAAAGCATTTGCGATCGTGAAGGCTGATCTTACTGATGAAGGTTTTTTACTAAGATACCTATTTCTTATATAAATGAGTAAAATAATGTTGGATTAAAGTTTTTGTTTTGTTTATTTATTTAGATTCAGAATGTACGTGTTACTTTTCATTTTATTTTTATAACTTTCGAATATATATTATAATGCTGTTTTTTTTCTTGTTTAGATGTATGATGTAAGTATGTACGTATTAGGTACTTACTTTTCGATAAATGATGTTATTTTTGTTGTAATTTTCTCTTCCTACTTCTACATCATACCAAAAAAGTAGGTGAAGGTAAATATCCCGTACTAGACTGAAACAAGATTATGCATGACGAAATTGCGATACTTTTGCGAGACTCTCGTACGAGACGCGAGACAAGACGAGACTCTAGGCTGCGAGACGAGACTCGAGACAAGACTTCATATTTCATCGGCGAGACGAGACGAGACTTGATGAAAGTCTCGTCTCGTTGGTCTTGTGTGAATCACTAGCTCTGATCTTCCCCAGAGGTTTCTTGTTTTCAGATAAATTTGATTATATTATAGTTTGATAGAAAACAATATTTATCACTTATGAGTTGAATCTCATTGATAATCAATAACTGAGCGGAGTCTAGAAGAATACGGAAATATCGTTCAAAAAAAGGCTACTTTTCCGAGTTTTCACGAGAAAAATATGAAAAGGTTTAAAAGTTAGATGACTCAAGTAAGGGGATTTGATAAAACATATGCAGATTGCCAAATGTATAATATGTCAAACGATCAAACATTATTATCATTATTATCATTTTTATATGAGCCGTTGACCATTCATTACCTTTTGAGATCTGGCATCAACATTTCCGATGCTTTCACTTGCAAGTCCTCTGATCAGAGAATCAAAAACATCAACTTTTAGAATTATTCCGGGATTGTTGAAATGTCCTCTGTAATTTATGGAGGGTGAATCGGCGTTATTACGATCTTCATCTAATAATCTGAAACACAATAGAATACCTGCCTCTTTATTTAGGTGAGTTCATTTTTTTTTTCACTCAAAAAGCTGTTTTCTTTTGATGTAATAATTGTTTTTATGGAATATTTGAAATTTGTGAAATTATTTCATTTTGTTTTCCATTCTTCAATCACACTGAAATGCTTTCAATTTTACTATCTGAATGTTTTCAATCACTGAAACCACAAATCGAAGTTATAGCAGAGTTATACAGATTGTGACTTTTTTTATGGAAATTTGAAAATAGGATAACAAAATCATTGATTAAGGAAAACCTTCACACATAACTGAGTTTTTCGATTGTCATGACTTCCTCGATAATTTCGTTGGAATTTGTAACACTTTACCAGAAATAAAGTAACCAAAATATTCCAGAAAAACTTCATAGATTTCAGGGTATAGGTTTAAAGATGGAAATTGGTACCTACCTGAAATGATCGCTGAACATAGAATGCAGAGACCGGATGGCAGCTGTGGCGAAACTATTACTGACGGTGGGGTCAACACTTTCTTGATAAGTTTTCCCAGCATTCTGTAATTTCTTCTCACCTACGAAAATCCATCATCAGCATTAAACATGATTCAAAAGCTCCCAAAATACATATACAAGGTAGGTACTCCCACATAGCAACAGCCTTGATTCGGGCTCTTTCGCCAGAATATAAAAAAATTGCAATTTTTAGAAAACACGCTTTGTTGCAAAATTATATTCGATAATTTTCATGCACTTCTGCAATTATAACCAATAATTTCTGAAACGCTTGGTATTGGGATGTCTGGAGGAAGTCTATAGAAAATTGGTAATGGCAAAACATAGTTATTTTGAATTGACCAATGAGCCTCGAAAATATAGTACTTTTTTCCGGACATATATACAGAGTGGCATTGAAATAAGTGCAAATATTTCAAACACTGAGAAAGCTCGACGTGTACTATCGAATGACACTAATGAAAAACATATAGGGATCAAAATGAAATTTGAGGTTAGACCCCTTTTTCAACCAAAAGTTCTATATTATAGCAAATTTGACTTCACCCCTGTTCAAATTTCCATGCGGTAGGCACAATCACGCGGAGTTCAATCATTCAAATTGTTTAAAAGTAGCGTACTTGATTTTTGTCTCGTATTTTGTTCAATGTTTGGGATGACATTCTTCGATAAAAAAATCTGATATCATGGGAATGTTCCTTTGACTGTATCATATTGATTTGCTGAATATGTGCACTAATTTAAAAAACACCTTGTTCACACTGTTGATGGCTTCTGTTGTGCTAGTTCCAAAAAATAAGCCAATAACATCGGCTCCGAGAAAAAACTGCAAGTATCTTTCATCTTTTATTCCACTTCGCAGTTACTTAAATTACTAAACAACCAGGAAGATCGCAATTATTGAAAATCAGATCACAGAATTAGACTTACAGATAATTTGATTACTTCAAGAGAACGAGAAAGATGCCAGAAAAAAAATGTCTGCAACGCAAGTGTAAGTCCTGTTAAAAACTCCAAATTAGTATATTACGTAATAAGTGTTGTAAGAAGCATATTACGCACGAATGGAAAAGTTATGGAAAAGTAATTCCATGAGTTCGTAATTAATAATAATAATATTAATAATATAAGTTCATTATAAAACGTTCACAAAATATACATTGGAACATACAGATATGTATTTTGAATAAACTGGGAAAAACCTCACGAAGTGAACCTTGTAGTAAGAATAAAGAACAAATGTACATAGGTCAATAAATATTTAACAATATTTGATTATCACAAGGGAAAAATTGGCTCATCAAGAAATGAATTGCTTTACAACACGCATTACGTACTATACTGTAATGATATTCCCCTTAAAGGGGCTCTAGAAACATCAGCAGGATGACAGGAGTACAACAATCATCCTGTAACACGCATCCCAGATCGTTCTCCAACCTCCCAATGATTCCTACATGCACCAGCATATTTCCGAACACTCAATATATGCCGCGGTGACAAATAACGTGACAGAAGATTCTGGAATGTTCTGGAAACAATCAATGGAAAAATTAGAGAGAGAGATATTGTTCTAAGAGGCTTCTAGAACAAAAATGATCATTCGAGAACGTTCTCGAACCAAAGCCTACCAAGGAATCTCATATAAAAACGGCCGGACAACTGCCGTCAGGCAGTCGAGAAGCGAGTGACAGAGAGACAGTTATATAAAGCGTGATATAAATCGTTTTACATAAATATTAGTTATAAGTTCGATATAAATTAGTGTTTCTTTAATTGAAATAAATCAATTCGAAAATAAATAGTTCGCTTCTGCACCCGAATAACGTAACAATACTTTACCTACTGCCATCAGTAGTACATCAAGAAAAGTTTGGATAAACAGTCTGAAATATAGTTCTTGACAGTTATGTCATTCGCTGTTGACGGCGATTACGCGATCATTACATACCTATACTGGCGGAATAAACGAAAACTGTGCGATGGATGTGCTTACTGTGCGTAAAGAGCTACTTACTGAGGCAGTATCACGTGTGTTCTTGCCTACTTTCTAAAGTGGCCGTAGGTAATAGTGTATTATACACGGGGAAAATATCAGATTTTATCTCACGGTTTTTCGCCTTTCTCCGCTACGCATCGGGACACAACACAACCTCGAGCTAGAATCTGCTACTTCTTTCCCTACTTTCTGAAGTTCTCTCTATAGTAGGGCAACAGAGAAACAGTGTGACTCCACAAAAAATACAAATTTGTTTGGCAAGATGATAGCTCACCCAAAATCTTAGGCACCCAATCGTTGTAAGTAATGTGCTGCATCTCGGCAACAACGATCCTTCTGGTCTCCTGGAACAGCTTCTCGTCATCCCAGTGCTCGTTCATTTCCCTCAACTTTTCCGCTATCCTGTTGTGTTCTCGCGCCCAAATCGTGTGCATCACCGTGAGACGCGGATGCTGGTTGACTCTCGGATCTCCAGCTGTGAAGCAAGCCGCGTTTTTTGTCTGAAAATCAAAGAAAAATTGAAACTGACGTCTTCTGCACGTCAATATATGTTCGTCATCGTGACGTTATTGTGTTCTCGCACTCAAATCGTGTGCATCACCGAAAGTCGCGATCTCCATCTGAACGTCAAAGAAAAATTGAAGCTGAACTCAGTTCACGAGCTGAAAGTCGAAGGAAATTGAAGCTGAACCCAGTACATAAGCTGACGTCTTTTGTACGACAATATATGTTCATTGACGTCATATGACTCTGGAATGATGTGATTTTGACGTACTAAATGAGATTTCAATTTGACGCCCTGAATATCAAGTTAAATTGATGTTATTGATAGGTCATTATTGTTTTCTTGCACCCAAATCATGTGCAATACCGTGAGACGCGGATGCTGATGGTTGACTTTCGGATCTCTGGATGTGAAGCAAGCCGCATTCTTCGTCTGAAAGTCAAGGAAAAATCGAAACTGACGTCTTCTGCACGTCAATATATGTTCGTCGACGTGCCCTTATCGTGTGCATCACGATAAGCTGCGTTCTTATCATCTGAACGTCAAAGAAAAAATAAGGCTGAACCCAGTTCACGAGCTGAAAGTCGAAGAAAAATTAGAGCTGAACCTTGTACATGAGCTGACGTTTTTGTATTGTAAGACAATCAGTGGCGGCTCGTGACTTTCATGACAGAGGAGGCTGAATAATATGAGATTTATTGTGAAAAACAACTCTCTACTCACCCAAATACCAGTTAACCTGAACTCAATACTTGGAGAGATGTGTTCCTGTGATTTGCAGTGTCTATCCAATCCGCGTGCCAAATTTTTCGAATCATTATATCCTAATCGCACCCAACATGATGACTTATCGGTTGAAAATAATACGCAGTACCAACAAAATAGCTTATTCCTTACCTCAGATCCCGTCAAACAGATATATTTTTTATAATTATCAGAATTGATTGATTGATTGATTGTCTTTATTACCCCAAGAAACATTTTTGTTTATGATAGGGATACATAAATACATATAAAAAAATAATAATAAAGGGTTAACTATAATGAATTCCACTCAGTGGAAACGAATTAATATTGTGTCTTATAAGATTAAAGTTATATTTCATTCCTAAGTAATCAAATCATGCCACATATTTTTCATTCAAATTGTCCTGAGCAAGTATTTTTTAAGATTGATTTTAAACCTTCTTGCATCATGTATATTTTTTAACTCATTCGGTAATGAATTGTATAAAATTATTCCATTGTGAAAAACAGATTGTTTGCCAATGTTTGACTTGAATGTATTTGCTATCAAGTAATTCAATTGTCTAGTCCCATAATTATGGACTGTATTGACTTCATTGAAAGCTAAATTTGATATTTTCAACTTATTCCTGGCAAAATGAATAAAGCAACATATTTTAAGTTTATATAACGAAATCAGGTTCAGAAAATGTCTTGGTTTGTATAAATTTATCGTTGGTTCTAGAAAATGTAGATGAAAAATGCACTTAATTGATTTGTTTTGTAATTTCATTAGTGGTTTCAAACGTGAAATATTTGTACTCCCCCAAATAGAAATTAAATATTGCAAATTTGAATAAATGAGGCAAAAGTAAATACATTTCAAGTATTTTATGGGAATAATATTTCGGATGATCTTGTTTGTTACCTGTTACAATCAGATTTTTTAATTCCGGTGTCGGACGTTTGTTTCTCAAAATCAATTCATCTTCATAAGACAAAGCATTGAATGGGTTCACCAAAAAGTATTCCACTAAATCGCAATCGTTTAAAACACTCATTTTATAGAAATTTATAGAGTCCCTATAAACCATTAACCTAACATGAACATAAACAATGCACTCGCGTTTGTCCTCAATTCGCGAAGCGACACGACAAACACGTGCTATTCGGGCGTATTCGGGCATTTGCATTGCGCGCGTAGGTTGTGATATGTGACGGAGTCTAGCCTCCTATAGATGTTGCCAAGTTGAATATTTTACGCGTGATTTGCAGACTTCAACGTATGATGCGTGGGCAAGCACTGTTGCCAATTCGGAAATATCTAACTAAAAACAGGAAATGAAATCAAAATCCATGTATTTTGGTGTCCTTCTAATGAGAAAGTATTGATAATATTAGTTTGAGGAGAATCTCTGAGGAGGCTCAGCCTCCGTTGCCTACTCTGAGGAGCCGCCACTGAAGACAATATATGTTCATGATATATGTTATATGACCCTGAAATGATGTGATTTTGACGTGATAAATGAGATTTCAATTTGATGTCCCGAATATCAAGTGAATTTGATGTTATTGATAGGTCATTATTATGTTCTCCCACCCAAATCGTGTGCATCACAGATCTCCAGCTGTGAAGCAAGCCGCGTTTTTCATCTGAAAAACTAAGAAAAATTGTAAATGTCTTCAGTTCATGAACTGAAGTTCTTTGTTCGTCAATATAATGTTCATTGGCGTCATATAACCTTGAAATTACGCGATTCAGACGTTCTGAATGATACTTCAATTCAACGTCCTGAATCAATTTGATATTATTGCGAAGCAAGCCTCGTCAAGGAGACATTGAAAATGACTTCTGCACATCAATATGAATATGTTCGTCGACGTGACCTTATTGTGTTCTAGTACTCAAATCGTGTGCATCACGCCGCGTTCTTCATCTGAACGTCAAGGAAAAATTGAGGCTGAACCCAGTTCACGAGCTGAAAGTCGAAGAAAATTGAAGCTGAACCCAGTACATGAGCTAACGTCTTTTGTACGACAATATAATGTTCATCAATATCATATGACCCTGAAATGATGTGATTTTGACGTACTAAATGAGATTTCGATTAGATGCCTTGAATATCAAGTTAATTTGATGTTATTGAACGTGTGCATCACCGTGAGACGAGGATGCTGGTTGTCTCGCATGCCCAGCTGTGAAGCAAGCCGCGTTTTTCATCTGAAAAACGAAGAAAAATTGTAAATGTCTTCAGTTCATGAGCTGACGTTCTTTGTTCGTCGATATAATGTTTATTGGCGTCATATAACTTTGAAATTACACGATTCAGACGTTCTGAGTTATACTTCAATTCAACGTCCTGAATCAATTCGTTCTTCATCTGAAAGTCAAGGAGACATTGAAAATGACTTTTGTACACCAATAAGAATATTTTCGTCGACCTGACCATATTGTGTTCTAGTACTCAAATCGTGTGCTTCACGCCGCGTTCTTCATCTGAGACGCGGATGCTGGATGACTCTTGGATCTCCGGCTGTGGAACAAGTATGTGATTCTTGAAGGCTTCAGAGTTAATAGGTACTTTTTTCAAAGATCATGGAGGAAGCTATCGACATAAAGCTCATGAAATACTTGGAACATTCAGGTATTATCAACGATAGGCAATATGAATTCCGCCATCAGAGATCAACTGGTGACCTGCTCGCTTACGTCTGGCAGCAATCTATTGCAGAATATGGTAAAACCTTAGCCGTGGCACTTGACATCTCCAAGGCATTCGATCGAGTCTGGCACCTCGGACTCCTCGCCAAGCTTCCGTCTTATGGCTTGATTCCCCAGCTATGTTCTCTGCTAGCTAGTTTTCTCTCAAACAGGTCTCTCCATGTAGTGGTCGACGGAGTTTCATCTGACTCTCTTATCAAAAATGCTGGTGTTCCGCAAGGATCAATTCAAGCACCAACACTATTTCTACTCCATATCAACGATTTGTTGGAAGCGACTTCCTGTCCAGTAAATAGCTTCGCGGATGATAGTACCCTCCATACCGCCTTCTCTTCCAGGGCTCCAATACCAGCCAGGAAAATCAGAGACAAACGAGGGAAAAATGTTGACAACATAAATATGGACTTGGCAACAATTCTCGAATGGGGATCCAATAACTTGGTAGATGCCTTTTCTCTACAAAAGCCGATCTCACTGTGCCCAGCATGAGCTTGTCAGTAGTAACCATACTTTCGAAGACATCCATTTCGATGCTCGGAATTACTATCAGCCATAACATTTCTTGGGAAAATCACGTAAGATCATTTGCTAAAAGTGCATCCCAAAAACTTGGTTTTCTGTTTCGAGCCAGGAGCTATTACACTTCCAGTCAGCTGCTCATGATTTATAGGGCACAGATCCGACCTGTCCTGGAATACTGTTCCCATATTTGGAGTGCAGCACCTACACACCCTGAAATTGTTGGATTCTGTCCAAAAACGGGCAATTCGTCTCGTGGGTGATGCCTCGCTCATAAACTCACTCACTTCTCTGGAACATCGTAGAAAAGTTGGCGATCTGGCTCTATTTTATAGATATTCTCATTGACGATGCTGGTCATTTTGGAGACCTGCAGAGCATCTCTTTCCAAAGACTCGTTCATCCAACGAACAGCGAGGCTCTGGAATACATTGCCAAGGGAGGTGTTCCTCGAGGCATATAACCTCCAGAAATTCGAGAAGAACACCAATTCCTACCTTATTTCCCTTGGTTCTCACGATGTCCTTTGAACATTACAGGATATCCCTTTTCGTGGGAATCAGAACATAAAAGAAATATACAGTGTTTCCCACTTACCGTGCTCACCATAGGTATCTTTTCAACGGTGAGAGATACGAGGTCGGTTAAATGACACCAAATGTGGTGTTTGTCAAGGCCAACTATAATGTGAAAAAATATTTCGATGAGATCTATTCGTTTTTGTTTTATACGCAAAAAACAGATTTTGATCATTTTCCTCAGTAACTTCTCTATTTATGAAAATATTCAAATAGGAATTTCACATTCTCATGACAGTTTTTCAAAGTGATTTCGAAAAAAATATGAAATTTATACCAACTCTTCTAGAATTTGAGATATCAGCACCAACTTTAGTTTTTCAAATGTAGGTCATAGCTCACTATGACTCAGTTACAAATAACTTTTCTTTCTCTTACAGATGATATGTCGCAGTAATAGTTTTGTGTTGATAACAACAGAGTTATCGTCATTTATACAAAAACAAAAAATTATTTGGAAGCCGCCATCTTGAATTTATAAATCTTGTCCGCCATCTTGGAGCAGCCATTTTTTTAAATTTCAACAAAAATTCCATAATGTATGGCGGCTTCCAAATAATTTTTTGTTTTTGTATAAATTACGATAACTCCGTTGTTATCAACACGAAACTATCACTGCGACATATCATCAGTAAGAGAAAGAAAAGTTATTTGTAACTAAGTCATAGTGAGCTATGACCTACATTTGGAAAACTAAAGTCGGTGCTGATATCTTTAATTCTAGAAGAGTTGGTATGAATTTCATATTTTTTGCGAAATCACTTTGAAAAACTGCCATGAGAATGTGAAATTCCTATTTGAATATTTTCATAAATAGAGAAGTTACGGAGGAGACAAGAAAATGATCAAAATCTGTTTTTTGCGTATAAAACAAAAACGAATAAATTTCATCAAAATATTTTTTCACATTATAGTTGGCCTTGACAAACTCCACATTTGGTATCATTTAACCGACCTCGTATCTCTCACCGTTAAAAAGATACCCATGGTGAGCATGGTAAGTGGGACACACTGTATATATTTTTGAATGAGATATCACATCCTGGAGGCTTGCGCATATATTATGAAACACATATGGAATACAGTTGGCGTGGAGCAAATTGTAACACACTGTATCATAAAAAACGCTGCATTGGGAACTCACCTCAACTTGACAGTTTTCACTAGGATTTTCTGAGGAAGGCAGAAAGTGTTTCTCGCCGATTTGGTGCATTTTTAGCATTCCATCGGTGTAGCTGCGCAGTTCCGAGGTCTTTTCGAACGTCACCCCGTATACTTGAGAGCCGTCCAAGAAATGAGTTGCTTGATTGAGCTGAAACCAGTTCAACCATCACATATACAACATAAATCGTAGAAATCATTCATACTCAAAGTGGGTCAATATATTTTCAATGAAAATAAAAATACTGCCTGTAGGTTAAATGAGGAGGTGGTACATTCATTATTCCAAATTTTTTGGGATTTTCTCTCCTCGTTACTATAAAATGAAAATAAGAATATTATTTCAATATACGTGTAGTAAGGACAAATCTGATGATTTGTGAAGAATTATCCTATCGAAGAGCCTGAAACAAAAATTCACTAGCTTGTCAGTGACGATTTGTATTGAAAAAGGTTTGGAGAAGAGAAATACAGGTATATAGAAAAATATCAGATTTTCACTTATCTTTGGACGTTAGGGGACCGAATCTGCTCCCGTTTTCAACATAAAAAGTGGTTGCTTTTGGGTGTATGATAAATTGACATTCATCATACAGGGCGTGGAAAGAAATTCTGAATTGCGACTCTATCACGAATCTGCGATTAGGGGTCTATAAAAATCAGTTCCCATCGTTCAAGTTTGAACCCTCTAATTGGGTATGAAAGTGTTGAAAAGGAATATTCTCAGATAAATTATGGACATAAAAAAATTGATATATATTTATATGAAGCAATACATTGAGAATTCGCATTCTCTAAGTGATGAGAATATCTACTCTTTTTCAGTTTATTCAATAGAAAACAACTACTTTCCTGGCTATATGCCACGACGAACATTGAATTATATCTATCTTATCGTGTGTGTTCAATCCGATGGACGTCCTTGCATGGACATTCTACAATATGTACCACGTGGGACGTCTAAAAGGGATGCTATTTCTAGGACATTTGTAATGATGTACCAGCTGGGACATCCCGTGGACGTCCTTGCTCGGACATTGCATGATATGTACGGAATGGGACGTCCCAAGGACACTTATTTTTGGTTCGGGACATTCGGACGTGAATTGTACCAAATAGGGACGTCCCTAGGACATTGTGTACTATTAGGGTAGTGAGTTTGAAAATGTCCATACGAAATTTCCAATGTAGCAGTTAGTAGGTAGGTATTCTGTTCAAATTTCAGTTTTTGATACAAATGAGAATTGATAAAGAAGAAATTGTATTCTACGAAGAAATATAATATGAAGATGTGTCTCATTGATTCGTTATTCTACATGTTTGCAGAAAAAATTGTGTACGCAACACGTCTAAAAACAATTCTTTTGGACTCGCAGACTTCCAGGACTCGCCTACGGCTCGGCCTAGAATTTTGTCTACTTGTCCAAAAAACAAACACAGTATTTTCCAGACTTGTTACGTGAATTACTATTTCAATACTTTCACCCAATCAAGGGGTTCAAACTTGAACGATGGAAAGTTGTTATTTTTATAGACCTCATTCGCAGATTCGTGATTATGTTTTCTCAATTCAGAATTCCTTTCCACGTCCTGTATGATGAATATCAATTTATCATACATCCAAAAACATTTTTATTTATTCGTTTCAGAGCGTTCAAATACAAGCTTTTCATTAGTTTTTTTTCTTTCAATTTATATAGCATTATTATCCTTTCTCGTTTCGTCGATTCATCATACAGGGTCATTCCGTATATTTAAACATCTTCTTCAGGGTTAATCATTGAAGATAGAGAAAAACTTCGAATACAAAAGTTGTAGGGTCTGCTCTGAACCACCAGAAAATTGTACGATGTGAAACAAATGAACATCGCTGATATAAGAAATGGGTACCAACTTCGCTAATTCCGATGGAACACTCTATATATTTTTCGAGGAAATTGAAGATCTTTCGTCT
Source organism: Phaedon cochleariae (assembly GCA_918026855.4). Taxonomy (NCBI): domain Eukaryota; kingdom Metazoa; phylum Arthropoda; class Insecta; order Coleoptera; family Chrysomelidae; genus Phaedon; species Phaedon cochleariae. The sequence continues at coordinate 5,207,574 of OU896723.1, forward strand.
CCGGTTTCAAATATACACCGTGTTCCAGCTGAAATGTCCCCCCCTGTAGAAAATCAACCGCGCAATTGAATTTGGTCACCCAGTATATTTGATGATGCTCACTGGCAATATGCAATTGAATGAATCGTAGGTACACAGGGTCACACCGAAGTGCACTGCAACTTTCTTATTTGAATAGGGACACCCAGTATATTATTCTATATTCAAGTAGAGTTCATTATTACAAATTCAACAATGCCGAGTTTGATGGGATTTTTTTCAAACGATTAAGAAGATATAGCAAAAAATATAGCGATCTGATGAAAAATTTATATGATAACATTTTATTAATATAACACGATTGAAATCGAATGATGGGTGTCCTGCACATAACTACAGACCCGTAAAGGATTATCTTCGCCATCGGTTTGGAAAAAATCTAATAACCACCAATTGTCTCGATGGTGATAGCAACTGGCCAGCTTGGTCGCCAGACCTCACCCCACTTGATTTTTATTTGTGGGGCTACTTGGAACAACCGGTTTATGCGTCGCCAATTGTAAATATGAGAGAAATGAAAAGAAAATCACAAATTTATGCGCACCAATTGATCGCAACGTGCTATACATAGGGTCACAATGAATGTTATGAAAACAGCTAGGAAATGTTTGCAGCAGAATGGACGACATATTGAGCAGTTGAGGTTTTAATTATTTTCTTTTCATTCGATTTCGATCGTTTTATATTAATAAAATCTAATCATATAAATTTTGTATTGAATCGTTTTATTTTTTGCCATCAAACCTGGCATTGTTGAATTTGTAATAATAAACTCTACTTGAATATGGAATAATATACTGGGTGTCCCTATACAAATTGAAAAGTTTAGGTGCACTTCGGTGTGGCCCTGTCTACCAACGATTTATTCGAAAGCATATTTCGAGTAAGCATTATCAAATATACTGGGTGACCAAATTTCAAGTCAATCGATCGCGCGGTTGATTTTTTACAGGGGGAACATTTTAATTAGCTGGGACACGGTGTATATAGGTTGTGGATATTAGGTTCAGCCGTTTTCAAAATATTCGAGGTTAACAATTTTTTAGTTACAATTTGGTTTTACCATATCGCAGATGCCATGAAGAATCAACAACACATACGCAAAGAAAATATTACAGAAAGTTTGATAATTGACAACCTGCATATATTATGTGTTGTTGATTCTTCATGGCAATTGCGATTTGGTGAAATAAAACTATAACCAATTCTAGAATGTTCGACTTCGAATATTGCATAAACGACTGAACCGAATATGAACAACGTATTTATTTTCGAAATCAGAAAAGGAAGATCTTCAAATATTCCGAAAGATGTCACGACGAGCTTACACTATATTTATATCGAGAATCAGTCGGGAGAAATCCATGAAAATGTGCATGCTTATATTTCAGAATACGCTCTTTTCTTTTAAAATATTTTAGACAATGCAGTGTTGCCGCGTCTACTAGAAAGTAGTAGTAACATTGATATTTCAAATGGAACACCCTGTATTTCATCGCATTCTTAGATTCTTCCTAAAGAGCTGATTTCATCAATGTATCACACTCGGGGTCTATCAAAAATCATTACAGAGATATAGGGTGTTCAAAATCGAGATTTTTCAACTTGAGGATTTTTTTGTATCGAAACTATTTATTATAGGTCAAAACGGCTCACATGTCCCTATCTCAATTTTTGATTCACTATTTATTGATATTTAATCGGAACAGATACAGGGTGGTTCAAGATTCAGAATCCTGATCACCCTGTATCTGTTCCAATTAAATACCAGTAAATAGTAAATCAAAAGTTGAGATAGGGACATGTGAGCCGTTTTGGCCGATAATGAATAGTTTCGACACGAACAAATCCTAAAGTTGAAAAATCTCGATTTTTAACACCCTATATCTCTGTAATCATTTTCGATAGACCCTAAGTGTGATGTATCGATGAAATCAGCTCTCCAGGGAGAATCGAAAAATGCAATAAAATACAGAGTATTCTATTTGAAATAACAAAATTGTTGCTACTTTTTTATAGAAGCGGCAACACTGTATTGCTGGAAATATTCTAAATGAAGAGATCGTATCCTAAAATATAAGCATGCATATTTTCATGGATTTCTCCCGACTGATTCTCGATATAGAGATATAGTGTAAGCTCGTCGAGACATACCCTGTATATGTTGTTCCATTGGAAATAACGAATTTGGTATCCATTTCTTATATCAGCTATATTCATTTGTTCCACCTAGTACGATTTTCTTGAGGTTCAGAACAAACCCTAAAATTTTAGAAGTCGAAGTTTTTTCCTATCTTCAATATATGTTGAACCCTGTATTTTTCAACAGAAATCCCTCTTCTCGCCTATTCTTATCTAATGCTTATCATTATCGCTTACTTGGTTGATCCATCCGAAGCGGCAGTCGTTCCCTACGGCGGGCAGGGACCTAGCGTAACTTATGCAACTCAAACCGCTGGCGAAGGTGTACTCGTTATCCGAGGGCACCCCGACGGCCATGCAAAGTGGATGGAGGTATCTGGGCGCCAAATTGCGCCCATCGCGATCGCAGCAATCGAACGAAATGTTGTAGTGATCTGGGACAAATTAAAATATCATGCTACGTTCATGCAAAACACCAATAGTAGATTGTTTTATTAGGATCAAAAGTGACACTCTGTTTGACAAGCGCATATTGCATTTGCGAGGCGGAGCGCTTAGCGAAGCCAAGCGAAAGCAAAATTCGCGAGTCAAACAAAGTCACTTTTGATCCGAATGAAACATGCTATTTTTTCTGCAACCGAAACAATTCACTCAAATAGAAATGTGAACTATATGCAACGAATATTGACAAATAATCCGTGAGGTGAGAATATTCTACCTGCATTAACAGCAGGTTTATTCAACTTTCAAGGATGTTCGAATTGTAGTTTCAATATGAATACAACCACAAAGTGACATATTTGTGTATGGACCAGGTGCTCTAATGGCAAATACTGCGTCAGTGCCAGGTATAGGAACAAGACGAGGAAAATGTTAGGTTAGTGAGCATATCAACAATAATAACAGCGATTATTTATTCCTCTCCATACTACACTGTGTTTGACTTGATAATCAAATGAGGGTGAAGAATATCGTTGGTTGAGACAAAAAACAATTGCTTGCCGTGATTATTCAAAAATAAGTTATCTATCCCGAGAATAACGAATGAAATAGAGATCAAGCAATTATTCGAATATCGAAGGCTTCCCTGATCAAAACAAATATACTCAGCTGAGATGTTTATAATTCCAATACTTGAATATAATAAGGTGTTGTTATATCTCCAGCATGGGTATGAAATGCCAAATCTGCTGAAATCGGAAACAATTCAGGTATGCGTCCCAACCCAAATAACCAACCGTAACAATGTTGTTTATTCTTGATGACGTCTAGTACATTTTTTCAAGTTCCTAGGAGCTAAAGTTCAACTTCAGCTCCTAGGAACTAAAGTTCAACTTCAGCTCTCAGGAACTAAATATGCTGCCTAACAACATACCAATTTTGTGTCAGTTGTAGAAACGTCAATTCAAGAGGTAATTTTGGTATCAAAATGGACGAGTTTTCGCTCCAAGTTGCCAACCTAAAAATCTCTTGCAATGTAGAAGCATCATTATGGAAGTGTTATTGCTCAAGTGGCTTTATTTTGATTGAATCTGATTGTACCAGTCTACTCAGCTCAAGTTATTCAGAAAAAACATTTATTTCTGTGAACACCAGTTCTGATTAGTTGAAAATTATGTTGATGCACCTGCTTTCATTATGAAATATGTCATATCGTCGTCAATTTTATCACTTGTCACATTTTTGTTAAATATTTAGGATTATTTTATCTATGGACAACACTTATTATTTATCATTCTTTGGTAAAGAAGATTGATCGTTGCAGTAGGAAGCAGGAATATATTTCATTTAAGTGCTAAAAGCCGATCCAGATATGACTTCGTAAAAATAAAATAATGAAGTTTCAACCTTCACCTGAACTGGAAAATAACCTGAGGAAGTGTCCTCAAGTGGATGAAACCATAACTGTATGGTAACGAAGAAATCACAGTCGATATCATAAATTAACAATTCACAAGAATGTCAAATTGTAGTTTCAATATAAATACAAGCACAAAGTAAGCCATTTGTGTTAAAGCACTGAGCTCCAGCAAGATAAATTCCAAGCTTGTATGGAGCTGTATTGAATCCCTAGAATGCCTGGGTGCTAACAACAGAGTCACTTTGATGTGGGTGCCTGGAAACCAGGTGGAGGGTAACGAGAAAGCCGACATCCTCGCCAAACAGGGAACCGAATCTGTGTTCATAGGACCAGAACCATATTTTGGGGTCACCGCAAGTGCGGCGAAAACAACTATCTCGGGCTGGGCGGAAGGAAAAACACACACGTACTGGTCTGAATTACTATAATTAACCCATTGGAAGGCGTTTCTGCCAAAACCATCGAAAAAAAAAATAACCAGGCAGATCCTAGAATACCGCCTGGGAAGGATGGGTCTGAAACAACAAACAGACTGTCGGTTCTGTTGTGTGGAAGACGAAACGGCTGAACACATATTATGTTCATGCTCTAGCTTAGAAAGACTAAGGTTCGACACATTTGGCTTTACCAATTTAATACCTATCGATTTCAGACAAATCTCACCCAATTCAACCATGAACTTTGTAAAAAGATGTGGATTGTACGGTGACCTGTAACCTCTAGGGGTGAGCCACAATAGACCCATCTGGGGTCGCAGTGGAGGGGAGGTATTCGCCCCACTCACATGGAACCTAACCTCACCCATTTGTGTATTCTATAGAATCGATGATTTCATTTGGACTAGTGGTCTGCCATAATAACAAATACCGCGCCAGTGCCATATATAGGAAAAAGAAGTGAAAAATGTTAGGTAAGTGAGCATTTCAACAATAATTATTTGTGGAGATGACTTCGAGCATATCTTCCTTCCTTTGGAATATGTCATATTCTCTTTTCTATTCTGCATGTAGTGACCATCGCCTATGTTACTAAACGTCCGCAAATGTTCAATTTATTTCGGCCGTAACTTGCTTTTATAGACCTTGGCGTGTTAAAAATCTTACTTTCACGCTACGGTCCATGAACGCATATTTTACGCCCTTGATACATAAAATAGCTATTTTTCTGTGACGATGAGAAAGTTTTGACATTCCATCTCTGTTGTCATCAGATTACGAAATGTCACGTTTCCTAAAAAGTGAGTAGTTTTTTCCCGGTTTCCCCGATATATAGGTGCACTGTTCATGGCTTTTGTTATACCAGTTTCGAAAAATAAGCCAATATATAACACCGTCGTCACTAGCACTTTTTTTCAATTCTAATTGTAGTCTAGTGGAAATGACCATGACAGCATAATTATGACAAGTCGTTATTGATGAATACCTACCAGATTTGAGTGCCATTTCTGCGAATCTCGCATCAGAACAGTAAATTTAGGTTAAATATAACACAGTCTTTATTGACTTGTAGTTCATGAGAAGACGAAAACTACCTTGCTAGAAAAAACACACTTCTCGCCTTGGAAATGAGTGAATAATGGTAGGTTATATATGGTGAAAAAATAACTCCGTTTCGAGGCCTAGAGCCTATTTTTACTACCAAGGTAGTTTTTGTCATTTTATGAACCACTAGTCAATAATGACATAGCCATATGTCTGTTATAAATAATTAGAATTCACTGTTCCTATGTGACATTCGCAGGAATGACACCCGAATCTAGTAGGTATATTCATCAATAACGACTTATCATTATACTGTCATGGTCATGGCTGCATGATTTTAATTAGAATTGAAAATAAGTACTTCCATAGTGACACTAGGTTCATATTTCAACTTCACAGAACCATAATGATTGAAATGTATTGCTAGTGGTGAAAAAAATTCAATATACACCTTGGTAGTAAAAAAAAAAAAAAAAAAAAAAAAATATTATTACCACGGGGCCTTATACCTCTCGGCTGAGGCCTCGGGATATGATCTTGGTCCCTGGCTAATAATGATATTCTTCACTACCTGGTGTACAAATACCTATTATGCACGACTGGTCGTAAAGTATCACTTCATCTTCCGGTTTTGTTGTCGTGAAGTAGCACTTTACCGTCCGGTTTGGTGAACGTGAAGTGGCATTTTACCAACCGCTGACTATTTTATCGCCCATAAATATCATATACTAGGTTAGGTTAGGTTAGGTTCCATGTGAGTGGGGCGAATACCTCCCCTCCACTGCGACCCCAGATGGGTCTATTGTGGCTCACCCCTAGAGGTTAAAATTCACCGTACAATCCACATCTTTTCACAAAGTTCATGGTTGAATTGGGTGACATTTGTCTGAAATCGATAGGTTCTAAATTGGTAAAGCCAAATGTGTCGAACCTTAGTCTTTCTAAGCTAGAGCATGAACATAATATGTGTTCAGCCGTTTCGTCTTCCACACAACAGAATCGACAGTCCGTTTGTTGGTTCAGACCCATCCATCCCAGGTGGTATCTTAGACGACAGTGTCCCGTAAGCAGTCCAGTCAGAATTCGTAGGTTAATCCAGCTCCATGCTAGGATCTGCCTGGTTATTTTTTCCGATGGTTTAGGCAGGAACGCCTTCGAATGGGTTAATCCTGGTAATTCAGAACAGTACGTGAGTGTTTTTCCCTCCGCCCAGTCCGAGATAGTTGTTTTCGCCGCACTTGCGGTGACCCCAAAATATGGTTCTGGTCCTATGAACACAGATTCGGTTCCCTGTTTGGCGAGGATGTCGGCTTTCTCGTTACCCTCCACCCCCTGGTGTCCAGGCACCCACAGCAGAGTGACTCTGTTGTTAGCACCCAGGCATTCTAGGGATTCAATACAGCTGCATACAAGCTTGGAATTTATCTTGCTGGAGCTCAGTGCTTTAAGAGCAGCCTGACTGTCTGATACAATACTGATATTTTTCATTATTCCAAACTTTTTGGGATTTTCTCTTCTCGTTTCTATAAAATAAAAATATGAATATTATTTCAATATACGTGTAGTAAGGACAGATCAGATGATTTGCCCCAAAATGTCACTGCGTTTAAAGAATTTTCCTATCAGAGAGCCTAAAAGAAAAATTCACTAGCTTGTCAGTGACAATTTGTGTTGAAAAATTTTTGGAGAAGAGAAATAAAGGTATATAGAAAAAATATCAAATGTTCACTTATCTTTGGAAGTTTCGGGACCGATTCTGCTCCCGTTTTCAACATGAAAAGAGATTTTTTCAATTGCGAAGTCGTATAATATGTCTTGAAGCATTTCAGTTTTCAATGACAATTGGTGACGTTGGCAATCAAATGAGTTACAGGATGTTTTCATTAATTAATCTTGAATTTACCATTTTCATGTTCAGATTTTAGTAGTGAATACCATGTTCTGTCTATATCAACTGAACAAGAAGCAATGCTATTGTCTCGGTTCAGAAGAATGCAAGCAGATTCCTTGATTTTTCTCTTCTGGTTGTTATCTTCTTTTCCAATGATTTTAATATTATTCCACTCTGCCATATGTTGTCCGTCTTGATTTATCGATGTGTCTTTTCTTTATATTGTATATATGTTCCTTCGTCCTTACTGAAAGAGGTCTCTTGGTTTCACCTGTATAAAACTTTCCACAAACACAAGGTATACTGTGAATACAATTTTTTGACGATTGTTCTTCATTTTTCGGCTTTGTTTGAGTTAGAATTGATCTCATTGTATTTTCAGTTTTGAACACAGTTTTCACTTGAAATTTATCACCAACAAATTTTCAATAACGAAGTCCACTACATTAAAAATTTTCTCCAACTGAATTCCTATCCAAAGAATTTTGTCGATAGGACGATTCATCAAATTGAAAACAAACAGGGTCAACCACAACAAAGTCAACCATCAATAACGACAAATATAATACCATACATTCCCGGCATATCTGAAAAAATAAAACGTGTTGGTGATAAATTTCAAGTGAAAACTGTGTTCAAAACTGAAAATACAATGAAATCAATTCTAACTCAAACAAAGCCGAAAAATGAAGAACAATCGTCAAAAAATTGTATTTACAGTATACCTTGTGTTTGTGGAAAGTTTTATACAGGTGAAACCAAGAGACCTCTTTCAGTAAGGACGAAGGAACATATGTACAATATAAAGAAAAGAAACATCGATAAATCCAAACTAGCTGAACATATCCTTAGTAAAGGAGCTAGGAGAGAACGGGAATCAAAACGTCACTTTTCCCATGTAAATCTCCATAAGAAAAGTTAAGGTTCATTCTGCAATTTTTTGGCCACTTCAAGGTCATCCGGCTCCGACGGCGAGCAAAGCGAGAGATCCGTTCTAGAGATAACGGGGCGCATTCCATTACATTTTTCACCCAATAATGGCTATATACAGGGTGTATGAGTTGGCTAATAGTTGGGGAAAAAATATATAGAGTGAACCCAAAAGGCGTTATACCTCCTGGACGAGTAGACTACCAGCATATAGGCTACCCGCTATAACATGATATATACAGGGTGTTTGGATAGCAATAAAAATATATACAGGGTGTCTGAGTAAGCAATAGCGATAAGAAATAGGGCGTCTCACGGGGTAGTAAACATACGTATGATATAGTATCCGTTCGATATACAGCAATAATAGCAATACAAACTTATATATAGGGCACTCGTGGCAACAAGTGAAAGTTGGACTCAGCAAAAGTGTGACAGTTGTCGCTACTTGACGATTCCGATCATTATACAGGGTGTTTGGATAGTAATAAAACTATATATACAGGGAGGCAAGAACTGACAGGCGGACCCTGCGAACATATTAACGTATGACAGATGACTCGCTAGAGTCCGTTGAATATACAGGGCTTTCAAATAGTAATACAAACTTGTATAGGGCAGATCAATTAAATTCAATTGGATTAAAGGAACTTACTCAGTCCGAAATGGCTCCATTTTCTGAGATACAGGGTGGTGAAGTTGTAGAATGAAAATCGAATTATTCAGACATTCAACAACTAAAGTATGATAGATGACATTTATACTATTCGACAGATGAGATGTATGACACGTAACCTTCCAGCGCTTATCGAAAACAGATATCCAGGTTTAGCACAACTTATGAATTTTATGAAAGCGAAAGAGTTAATTTTTCCCTAGATTCTATGGAAATTACAAGTTACGTCCCATAAGTGACTGCGTAAAACAAAGCAGAGTTTTTCCTCAGATCTACGTACTTTTTCTAGGATATCATCATATACAAAGCGATTGGAGAAACCTGATTCGACTGAAAAAAAACATATACAGGATGAGCAGAATAAGTAGGGTGGATTAAATATTCAAGAAACATATACAGAATGAGTCATAAAACTCGAGTCGAATGAATTATTTGAAAACATATACAGGGTGTAGAAAAAAATCTAAAATTTATTACCACTCATTCAAATAATTATGAAAAACAAACTATAGAACTACCATGAACCCAATCACGATGTAATTCAATCAAATGGATGATAGATAACATGACAGCAGATGACCGGGGCAGATAACAAACGATCGAATAGCAGTTTCTATATACAGAAACATAGTCAGAGTCTTGAAATTCTCCATACTTATAATGATAATATTAGACATCAGGCGAACTCAGCATACCTATACCCAGTAAAAACATCCTTTTACCGTCCACTTTGAAATATGTCAAACAACTCTTTAGCAAAACTCGTTTTCCTATAGAAGTATTCAGAGGTATTCAGGCTGAAAAAATCATGTTTGAGTTGAATAGTAAAAAAAAATATACAGGACGACCCATAATTCATGGATCAAAAAAATAATACAGAGTTGAACTGCAATAAAAATATACGATGGCGCTCTTCGCGGTACAACATACAGAGTGCTCCATAATGCACTGAACAAAAAATCAGGTGTTTGAGCTGCAAAAAGGGCATTCCATTCCACTTTACCAACAAAAATTCGATAGATGACAGCTCACGTATGATAAACGACAGCATAATAGGGCGTTGAATAGCAGTTTAGGTGCTAGCCCAGCAAAACATATTAGATTGATAGATGTTATCAGGCTACTCGCTAGATAGCAAAATACGCGGTGTCGCGAAATCTTGCATCAAAGTGTGCTCAATGCAAATCCAAATAATATATAACAATTCCTGAGCCTGACTCAACCCAAAAACGGGTTAGTGCCGCTAGTGGCTAAGGGAATATTGAAAAAACAGCCTGCGCATCAGAGATACTCTAGCACTATATTAGCAAGGTACTCACATTTATTTCATCGCAAATGATTGGTATCATCTTGAGTCTGTGGGCCTTTCAGCCAAAACTCGCGATGCGAGATTTCATACACAACTTTTTGATTACTTGTATCTATATAGAAGATCTATATAGGAAAAAATATAAAGCATGAAGCACTTTTACCTTTCTTTTCCATATAGCCTCGATGAGAATCCGAATAATGAATGGGAATAGTGAAAAAACAATTTAAATAAAACAAAAATCGATTAACCCTATTTCCATACACGATTCTTTGAAAAGCGAACACCACTGCACAAATTCATACATAATATTTTTAGAAAAACAGCGCGATAGAGGAATTTTACATACGCGTCGATATTCAAGACTGAAAATAATGTTGAATTACTATTCGGAATACAGAGACTAGAAACTCTGCATTATAGATAAGAGCTTCCTGTTTCATGATTATAGATAACAAAATGTATGATTTCAAGAAAAAACACAAATTTGTTATCGAACATAAAATATGGGAAAACTCTACTGGCTTTTTGGGAAAAACACATTTCTGAAGGCTGATTTGAGGCTAAAAAGTGGTTGGATTTATGAAAAAAAACAGGAAACGACTAACATATAAAAGGATAATTTCGTACAGCAGACTGAAAAAAAGAAGTGTATTAGTGTAGAAGCACCGGTAAGTTGAGCATTTTATATTATTTAGGAAATATCGACTGATCCATAGGCGGCCCTTTTATTTTATAATGTAAGAACTTGGACAGCTTGAGAATAATTTCTGTTTTCACACATCAAAAATAGCGAGTTTCTTTAGTCTCCAGTAGAGTTCCAAGTCACTCAAACTGAAGTGATAGTGAAACCTCTTTTATTATGAACCTTTTTATTAAATTTTGTTATTATGGAGACATTAGGTAATAACGCCCAGCTTCCACAAACTGTATTCACTTCTGTGTAATACAGCTTTCGGTTATATTTTTTTCATGAGTGCTCTTTTTGCTGCACCATTTCCATTGAACTTTACACCTGATGTATACCTATTCATCTATTTTGAGCGGATTTTAGAAGCCATTCATAATGCATAATGTTCTCTAAGATAAGTTTACCTCAGTCAATTCATTGTGACATATTGAATTTTATGTTTTTCTTCTCACAATGATAACAATGAGATTCTTAAGTACTTATCAGACTCTATATGTATTTTTAGGAGAGCTCATCTCGCTGTACCATTTTCTTCGGACTTTACACCTCTATACCTGTACATCTTTTTCGAGCATAATTTCTACAGATTTGCGGCTAAGAGGTGAGTGACTTAGCTTTTATATATTATTGAACAAGATCTTGAAATTTAGAAATAAAGTTCCTCAACATTTTCTCTCTCGAGACTATTCGATTATCTCTGTACAAAGTGTTTTTTTGCTCAGTTTTCGACACATCAATACATAATATTCCCAGGCTACATATTTATATCCAATCAAAATTGTAAAAAATCAAGTACACCACTTCAATACACTTTAAATGTTAGCCCCTATATGTCTATATAGGAACCATTCGATAATTCGATTAAATATTTATATTTATTTCAATGTCACTTCTAACATACATCATCTATTTTAAGCATAAGGAAGATCTGAGATTAAATATACCTGCCTACTCATTCCCGATAATATTTGTAGCCTGTTGTATTCGTACATGTTGTATTCAGATACCGTTGTTGCTATTAGCGGCATTATATAGTAGCATCCATTTGTACATGCAGTATGAATGTTAAGAGCAATTTTATTTGGTTTTGAGAGTTGCGCGAAATTCTCAAAATAACTCCGAAACAACTTCTTCGCTGATGCTCACGACCATATTATAATCATCATTCCTTCCTTTCTGTTCTGTGTAGGCTTTGTTACTTACTCCATGCATTTCAGGAGTAGCACTGTTAATTGAAATGCAACAGTGAATCGTTTGCGAATATTTCCAAATAGCATCAAAATCATTATCATATTATTCGAATCCGCTTCCTGAAAAATCACCTCTTCATAATCAATTAACATAGCCATGAGCGAGAATAATTGACATATTGTACCCTTTTTCTGGAAAGAATAATGAACATTTTCTAAACATCACAGAGAAACATTAAAAAAACAGCATCAAAATGCGTACGGTATTCAACCGGATTATTAGGAAATCTCCATAATCAATATAAGTATAATAAGTAGGTACTTACCAATTTTGAAGCTTTATAACACAGATATTATTACAACTTCCATGTACCTATATTTATGAATTTGAAGGCGGAACTATAAGGTTAGATATGTTTTTCAATTAATTTCCAAAACCATATGAAGAATAACGATAGTGCAATATCGCGATATACCACTAACAAAGAAACATATTATACAAGGTGTTCCCAGAACAACATTGCACCGGGGTGAACTAGACACCGAAATAGACTGATTGAAATCAAATTACCTCTATACGAAAATGCGCCGTTGAGCCATGAGAGGTACTGCTCTAAAATTTATTGGACAATTTTCTATCTGCGCTTTTCCATACTTGTTGATAATGTTAGGATTACCATGTTTCACAAATTTCTACCTCATTTGTGTTGAGTTATTGATCGCGCACAATGTCCATTTTCGAAATTTCATTAAAGATACTAAAAACAAAAAAATAATAGAAAAAAGTTCAAGCTGCGCTTTCATAAGTACAAGAATCTCCTAAAACATATAGATTTTTCCATTTCCAATATACAGGATGATCTAGGTTTGAGCTAAGATGTTGCAACAATTTCCAGATGAAGTACACTGTAATAATGATGAGAAAAAGTAAATATACTGAGTGGTCTATACGTTCGAGTTAAGATGCTGTAACGTTGATGAAGTACACTGTAATAATGATGAGAAAAAGTAAATATACTGGGTGGTCTATACGTTCGAGTTAAGATGCTGTAACGTTTTTTTCTAATGGATCACCCTATATATTATCCAATTTCCATGGAAAGTTAGATTCATAGGGTTTCCGATGTGCCTAATGTGCTCTCGTTTAAAATTGAGGTAATTACATCATTGCGTATGTCATCTTCAATATCTCAAGCAATTACATTAGTTAAAATCAGTAAGCTGAAGAGTTTTGCTGTAGTCATAGAAAACGCGTAGTATATAACTCATACAGAATGCTCGTATGATTTAACTCATGCAGCATACTTGAGTGCTTTCATTCACTCTGCACGATAAAGTCCACCCCGTATCCTTCGGGTTTTGGCCTTTTAGGTCTACAATTTTATTTACAAAATATTTCAGTTTCGCTGTATCAAGCAACATTATAGCAGCCCTGCAGGTTGCTGATCGGTAAAATTTGCTAACGATTGACCAACGTACATTTCAGGTGAGTGTCTTTCAAGGAATAACTAAAGAATAACTTAAAATTCAAACTCCCACCCTGACGATGTCTATTAGATGAATCATTCTCGATTTTAACCAGTAATAAAACCTACTGATCAACTTATATCTATATCGCGAAAACGAGAATCAAAGATCATTCCTTGAAGTAATAGCCTGATGAAGGATCACTCTATTGAAATAGAAACATAGTTTTTTCTCAAGTTTGCCTGGAAATAACATATTACCTCCAAATGAAGAGAAATTTGTAGCACCAATGTTACCACGCCATTCTAGACATTTTTCGATTGAGCAGTTGGTACTAATGAAATTATAATAGCGCGCCAATTTAGTGATGTGCGTGACTGTTTTTAACATAGTGTATTAAACATAGGCAAAGGATATTTCAAAGGCGAGTGAAAATTATTCTTTTTAAATTTATGAATTCATATTGATTTGTATGTGTCATAATTAGCCTTAATTTGCATTAAGATCATTTGAAACTGATGTTTACTGAAATTTCAAAGTGAAAAGTCGATGGCCGGTTACTAGATATTTATTTTCATGAAATTCCAACAAGTGTCCGACTACTGGCAAAGAAGAACACAACTTGTTGCTTCTTTTTGGCTTATTGATAATATGATCTATTGAGCATTTCTTTCATGCATCACATAATATGATTCTTTTGTAAAACTCAGTCCACTGTCCGACTATACTGACTGATTCACCCTATACATTGAGAGGCTTATCTTCATGTGTGCATATTATATTCAAGCATTGTTATGCATTTTATCTGCCACTGAATCCGCCGAATATTTCAAAATCTGATACTCTTACAATAGATGAGCTATAGACAACAATTAACGAGTTGGTATAAAAGACATACACGGGTTCTCTTATCGTTTTTTCACGAAATCAACGAACTACCGAAATCAAACAGCTGTTCAAGTTGGAGCGTTCAAACAGGATGCCGTTATCTTGGTTGTTCTATATTTGGCGTATACAGAAAATCATATTCTTTCAAAGCCTAGAAAAATGATTAAATCAGCTGAGTTATAGACTAAAATTAACGGATAATAAAGGAAATAATCCTATTATTATTGATTCTCTTATCGTTCCATATGAGATACAAGGAACTATCGAAATCACACAAAAAACAGCTGTTCAAGCTGAAACAAGAGCTGTTTTTAGTCCTAGACCTAATATTCAATATCCCACACTAAAAAATATTTCTGCTATACAGGGCGGGTCAGCAAGAAATGTCGCTACCTCGTTTTTCATTTTTGTGACTCTTAGAGTGATTATCATCGTAAAAATGTCAGTCAGCTTAAGACAGTCTGTGAGTAAACATCGCACCTTTTTAGTCAATTATCTTTTACAGACATACACAGATTGGCAATGGAGAATATAAAATTCTTTTATGGATCAAAAGCTGCCAAGAAAATTGGGCAATTGAATGTGAAAGATGATAACGTTATGACAGATATTTTGATGAATCAGTGGTATGAAGATCAGGATATATCGTGTTATATACTTTATGTGGATGGTTTTCCTACATCTTTTACGCTGATGTCTCATATGAACTTTGACCCATTGGGCGAACATACTAGACCTAAAACTCTCAATTTTATTTACACCATAATGGAGTATCGTAGAAGAGGATTCGCATCCAAACTGATACTGCACATCAAGAAGCATAATCAATTTTCAGCTTTTTGCTCCAATATTGAATCAGAAAAATTATTCGAGAAATGCGAATGTATAAATTATGGTGATATGAATGGTTCTGTGATGTATAGATATCCATAATAAAAAAGATTTAAGAAAAGTTTATGATTTTATTATACTACGACTACGAGGGTGTTTCGTTGCATAGTGATCTCTCATAATAGCTAATGATCATGTCGCATGTTAAATAAAAGACGGATAATTTCGACATCATTTATTTCTTAGATATTATACCAACATTTTCAAGTTCAGTAAGAATAAAGGCGATCTCGTTGTTGTTCTTATCTGATTCCATTAAATATCTCAGTCTATCCACCAAGATATTCGGATCTGCCCATTCATCTAGAATATTGAACTCTTCATTCCCAATACTGGCTTCAGGCTCCACGCTCGACTTTGGACGTTTAGGCTTGGTCTTATTTTTGAAGAGGGGTCTGATAATTTTATCGAATTTCTCCTTATCAGCTTGTCCTCGTAATCGCCCTAATTGATCTCTATGAATAGAGCTGATTTCTAGCATCTGTTTATACATCTGGTGATCCAGAGGCGTGTAATTTCGGGGGTTCTTGGAAAATAATAATTCCAAAAGACCCAGAGTACTTTTAAAATCGACATTATCTACGACTATGTGTTTATCATCGAAGTGCAGATTCTTATGGCCAAGTGTCCATTTGCCATCAACATATTTCGGTCCATAAGCATTATCATAATCTGCACAGTGATATTTATTCAATGTTTGCTGTGTTGTATCAGGCTCCATTATTGTGATCGCTGCGGTGTCCGATATACAACTGACGACATCTGACGACTTCTGAAGACATCTGAAGACATCTGAATACCTCTGAAGACCTCTGAATACCTCTGAAGACTTCTGAATACCTCTGAATGCGCGATCTGAAGACTTCTGAAGACCTCTGAAGACATCTGAAGACATCTGAATGCGTGATCTGAAGACCTCTGAATACCTCTGAATACGTCTATAGGTGTGATCTGAAGACTTTTGAATCCATTAACTACCATCCGCTAATCAGCTAGGTTATTCGAATTGGTGGCGTCCACTCTATGGGCATTCATCATATGGTGGTATAGGTTACTTTTATTCAAGAATTTCCCACATTTCTCACACAATGCCTGGTGTCGATTATAGCGAAATTTTCGCTTTTTAAAACTTTCCCACGTTCTATTGATGTTGAAAGCAATCCGCTCTCCAGTATTGAGACACTCTGTTATAAAACAATTTCCACAAAGTTCTCGTACCGTTTTCGCTTCTTGATGACAGCGCTCGCAAATATTCGTCATAACTACTCTGCAGTCGAATGTGGAATGATCTACTGGATAGTGAAATAAGTAATAATGATTACAGCGTCGATTATATAATGATCATGATATTAGCTTCGAGCAACATTTTTACTATATTAGATTTCAGATATTTCCGTATACCTATTATTTTCCGTTTTTTTCCCGTTTCGAATTATTATTTCGAACGATTCATGAAACAGATAAGTTAAATAATTAGTCTAGTCGAGTCATTTTTCAAAATATCAAACGATTAAAATATTATAAGGTCACACCTCATCCGTCAATTCGCGTCACTGCATGCAGGTGGCGCTGCGGAGACTGCCTACATTTCGCCGCTGAACGTCTGTCGGAATCCTATAAATACTGTGACCATGTGAAACATAAATTAATCTAATAACTTGGATGAAATCTCATCAGTAAGTAGTTTACTCAACTAATATTTTATATCAATCTAAAATGATGAATGGGTGATAACAACACAAACACATAGTTAATTTGAACGATACAGGAGCCACGTAGAGTGATAAATCATTTTTCCGGTGGATCCGACACTGTTTATAGTGTGAAATCTACTTTGTACTATTATATTCCCAACTCTCAACCTTTGTGACCATGTAATATTCGGTTATTGCATTCCACTCTAAAGTGATAGTGACACTAGCTTGGGTCTTGAGTAGGATGTTCACATTCGAAATTGTTTCTTTCAACTATTTGTGTTTATTCAATATATTTAGAGGGATAAATAGAGTGAGTACACTAATTGAAAAGATTACCCAATAATATACTAAACTATACATTTACTCAAAAGCTTAGTGATCCTCCTGGGAACAGGTGTTGATATTCACTCTATTTTTTTTTACTGTGTATCTGTCTACAAATATAAGATCATAGAAAGAATCCAGGAGTGATCTACGTATGCGTTTCAATGTGTATGAGTGCGCATGTGTGGACAAGGATAGATCTGAGATAAAAGGGTGATCTGCGCATGCGTCTGAGGAGGGTGAATGCTTAAACTTCAAATTCTTTCAATCTATCGCATTCTATCACTGACTGCGCTTGAGTGCAGACGTATTTTTTGTGTGTCAATTAGAGTTATTATTTTTCCAGTTGTGAAAAAATGTCGCTGTTTGCCGATTTGGTTAGGCATATCGCATCCATTTTGGGGCTCCTAACTCCAAATTATGATGAGAAAGTCGTACTGGAAGGATTGCGGGAATGCCAGAAGGGGATAAAGCGACTAAATAGGGCTTTGAAGAATTCTGATAATTTCGGTGAGAAGCAACACCTGGAGGCCTGTCTTCGGAATATCAGAAGTTTGCGGAACCAGATGAAAGCACTTCAGAAGAAGGGGGACGGACTTGCATCGAGAAAAGAGACTGCTTGGTACAGAGTTCGCTGGGAAGATTCTATGTCAGCTTTCCAGAGTCGAATTCGGACTGGTGTAATCTCAAATTTAAAACATAAGGATCCTGCAGCCTTCTTGACCGATTGCAGAGCGTTGTTCAGCCGACGTATCCAGAATGCCCTCAAGAATGATGCTGCAATCAAGGTGAATACTGTTTTCTGCGGAGAGTTTGAGCTAGTGAAGGGAGATAGTGTACTTAGAGAGTACAAGTACTTTACTACCTCAAACTCCCCTATCTACAAGGATACCGATTTGAATGTCTGGTTCAACGATAAAATCCTGAAGCCAATCTTGACGGAACTGGAGGAATTCCAAGAGCGTGACAGCGGATGGGCGCTTAAAAATATCATCAATCTGGGGGTGAACATCAACAAGTTTACACCTCAACTTGGATCATCATACATTGAGCTGCCACCGCAGATTAAGCACAAAGGAGCTTGCATCAACGTCAAAAACGAAGATGATTTATGCTTTGGGTGGGCTGTGACGTCTGCTTTGTATCCCGCTAACATTAATGTCAATAGGTCCAGCTCATACCCCCATCCGTCTACAGTTCTCAACCTCAAGGGCATTCAGTTTCCTATGACGGTCAAACAGATTCCTCGGTTCGAGAAGCAGAATGGGGTATCGGTCAATGTATATATCCTACAAAAGGCATCGAAAAACTTGCAGACAATGCCCACATACTTAACAAAGGAAAAGAAAGATAGACACGTCAATCTCCTACTCGTCGAGGATCAATACTTTGATGAAAAAGATGCAGGCAAAACATCTCCCACCAAGTACCACTATGTTTGGATAAAGGATCTGTCCAGACTTCTTTCTTCTCAGCTAAGCGATCATAATGGCCGTAAATTCTTCTGCGATCGGTGCCTTCATTATTTCCGGTCACGAGATAAACTCACCAAACATACTGAGAATTGCTTGAAAATGAATGAGACAGCGATCCGAATGCCGGAGGAGGGGAAAAACATACTGAAATTCAAGAACCATAAGAACAAAGAGCAAGCCCCATTCATAGTCTATGCTGACTTGGAGTCTGTTTTGGAGAAAACTGGAGATACGAAGAAGCCTCAGCACCACGTTCCAGCTGCCGTCGGATACTTTATGAAATGCTCCTACGACGATTCCCTCTCCTTTTATCGTTCGTACCGAGGGCAGGACTGTATGGCGTGGTTCGCTGATGAGCTCAAACAGTTGGCTGAAGATATGTCTACGGTATTTTTATGTCCATACAACATTGACATGACCGCTGAGCAAGAAGCAGAATTCCGGAGAGCTACACACTGCCACATTTGTGAACAACCTTTTGGGGCTGATGATAAGAGAGTTCGTGACCATACCCATCTGATTCCGGAAAACAACTACAGAGGTCCTGCGCATGAAGGCTGCAATGTTCGATACCAGGATAGCCATGTAGTTCCTGTTGTTTTTCACAACCTGATAGGATATGACGCGAATTTCATCATTGAGGATATTGCATCTAAAATGAAGGGTCAAGTCGATTTGTTGCCAATTACTAAAGAAAAATACATCTCCTTTACGAAACATGTCGATGAGACTTCTATTCAGTTTCGTTTCATTGACTCGTTTCGTTTCATGAACTCTTCTCTAGACAAGTTGGCATCATATCTAGAAGAATTTCCAAATTTGCTATCGCAATTCCGTGGAATTCCAGAAGAACATTTTCAAGTATTAACCAAGAAAGGAGTGATGCCCTATGATTACATCGACTCATTTGAACGCTTCAACGAAACTCAGCTACCACCTATCGAATCCTTCCACAATAAACTGAAAGATGAGCCCTGCCCACGCAGACACTACCTTCGCGCCAAGCAGGTATGGTCAAAGTTCAATTGTCAAGACTTGGGCCAATATGTTGACCTATACATGAAGACTGACATCATGCTGTTGGCCGATGTTTTCGAGAAGTTTCGATCTAGCTGCCACAATACCTACGGTCTGGATCCTGCCCATTATTTCACACTACCAGGATACACGTGGGATTGTATGTTGTATAAAACTGGACAAGAGTTGGAGCTTCTCACTGATGTGGATATGTTTTTGTTTGTCGAAAGAGGAATTCGAGGAGGCCTCAGCCAAATTTGCTCAAAACGTCGAGCTAAAGCGAACAACAAGTTCATGCCTTCCTATGATCCCACGAAGCCTGATTCATACTTAATGTATTATGACGTAAACAACCAGTATGGATGGGCTATGTCTCAGGCGTTGCCATATGGAGGCTTTGAATGGGTTGATACCAACATAGATGTAACTTCAATTCCTGATGACGCTTCAGAAGGATACATATTGGAGGTTGACCTAGAATATCCTAGACACCTCCATGATTCCCACAAAGATATACCATTCTGCCCCGAACACATCGACCCGAAAACTATGAAACCTCCGACAAGATCTTCTCAGCCCACCAAGCTGATGGCAACCCTACGCTGCAAGGAGAAGTACGTCCTCCACTACCGAGCCCTCAAACAAGCGCTGGAGCATGGGTTGGTCCTGACCAAAATTCATCGCGTCCTCAAGTTTCAGCAATCAATGTGGCTGAGATCATATATAGATCTGAATACTTCTTTGAGGACTGCCGCAACAAATACATTTGAGAAAAATCTCTATAAATTAATGAATAATGCTGTTTTCGGTAAGACTATGGAAAACATACGAAAGAGGGTCAACGTTAGACTTCTAACGGAGTGGGTGGGGCGATATGGTGCTGAGGCCTATATTTCAAAACCAGAGTTCAAAAACTGTACCATTTTCAATGAGAATTTGGTTGCAGTAGAGCTCAGGAAATTGGAGATATGGTTGAACAAACCCATTTACGTTGGTCAGACCATTCTCGATCTAGCTAAAACAACCATATACGATTTTCATTATGGATACATGTCCAAAATATTTGGTGATGATTGTAGCGTATGCTACACCGACACAGACTCGCTCATCTATGAGCTTCATAAAAATCCCTATGAAGTCATGAAGCGAGATTGCCATACCCACTTTGATACTTCAGACTATCCTGAAGATAACATCCATGGCATACCACTTGTTAATAAGAAAGTACTGGGAAAAATGAAGGATGAGTGCAATTCTGCCATAATGACCGATTATGTGGGACTCCGATCAAAATTATACTCGACGAGGGTGCTGGTAACTGATGATGATATTGCAAAGAAGAGGGCAAAGTTGCACGCGGATGATTATGATGAGGATGAAATCAATGAGATCATAAGGAATATGGGTGTTACAAAGAAAGCTAAAGGTGTGAAATCGTCTGTAGTTGAAACGAATATCACTTTCGAAGATTATGTTAAATGTTTGGAAACATCTGAACATATGGAGGTTTCTCAAAATTTCATCAGAGCTCAAAAACATGTCGTATTTTCAACCACCCAGCAGAAGATAGCATTGAGCGCGACTGATGATAAACGATACTTGATTCCTGGTACTACTGAAACTCTACCCTGGGGCCATCATTCAATTCAATCAGCACTGACGTCAGATGATGAAACAATGGAAATATAAAATTGAAATGTACATATTATGTGAAAAATAAATTATTTCAATCGACATCTTTAGTATCCTATCCAACATGTTCGCAAGTAGTTAAAAGTAGGCCTCGAGAGGGGGAGGTTTCTTCTACTCAAAATAAAGAAACTAACGAGACCGGAACCCAAACCTCATGTCGCACTCAGCATGCTCAGTGCGCTTTCTGTGTGGGTGTTTCCGTGCGAATTTCCATGAAATTCTAGATTTCCATGGGGGGGATGTGAATGTGCACTTAGGATGTTGAGTACGCTAAGGTGGTCTGGAATTTGGGTTTGTACATTCGATTCGCCCTGTATATACGTTTCATTTGGAATAAATAATACATTCTCTATCGATATAACAGGATGCATGCGATATGCGTTATCGTTTATGTACAAATTCTCTTCTAGTCTTGAAACTACGTAACTACACTTTTTACCTACAGTTGTTGATTGAATCGATCACATCAGTTTGATTTCACAGCATGTTTTCTTTTGCTGAGTGCCAGTGTTGTGAAAAATGTGTATGTGAAAATGCTGGATTTCTGCTTCTCAGATTGATCCCAGGTATTTATATAGTCTTACTAGAAATGCATTGTATACGACATGGTGTTTTTTTTTTGGAATGAGTATTAATTTTCATTACATCAATATGATACACAGCCTAAGGTCCCCATGATATCAGAATTCTTATAATCAACGAGAAATTTCATCCACTGAATAAAAAGTGAGAGAGAAATCAAGTATACAACAATTTAAATGATTATTGTCATGTTATGATAGTGCCTTTCGCACAGAGGCGTCGCCAGAATTGCTACAGTGCCGAAAAAGGGGTATAACCCTCCAAATTTCATTTTGATATCTAGATTTTATTTGTGTCATTCGATAATTCGATCAAATATTTGCATCTACTTCAATGCCGCCCAGTATATAGGGAAGTTAGATAATGGATATTTGTCTATAAGTCAAGGCCTATTATTTCTCTAACATTCCTTTACATTCCTCCGAGAGGTCGAACCTATAGTGACCGTCCATAACCTTCAACGTCCCTAAGCCTTATGAGTTTTGTGCTACAGTGTTATTTGATATATGCTAACTGAGCGTCCCGTAGGGACATACGTTACACATATATTGAACGTTAATATGTTCGCAGGGTCCGCCTGTCAGTTCTTGCCTCCCCTGTATATATTTTTATTGCTATCCAAACACCCTGTATAATGATCGGAATCGTCAAGTAGCGACAACTGTCACACTTTTGCTGAGTCCAACTTTCACTTGTTGCCACGAGTGCCCTATATATAAGTTTGTATTGCTATTATTGCTGTATATCGAACGGATACTATATCATACGTATGTTTACTACCCCGTGAGACGCCCTATTTCTTATCGCTATTGCTTACTCAGACACCCTGTATATATTTTTATTGCTATCCAAACACCCTGTATATATCATGTTATAGCGGGTAGCCTATATGCTGGTAGTCTACTCGTCCAGGAGGTATAACGCCTTTTGGGTTCACTCTATATATTTTTTCCCCAACTATTAGCCAACTCATACACCCTGTATATAGCCATTATTGGGTGAAAAATGTAATGGAATGCGCACCGTTATCTCTAGAACGGATCTCTCGCTTTGCTCGCCGTCGGAGCCGGATGACCTTGAAGTGGCCAAAAAATTGCAGAATGAACCTTAACTTTTCTTATGGAGATTTACATGGGAAAAGTGACGTTTTGATTCCCGTTCTCTCCTAGCTCCTTTACTATCCTTACTGAAGACGGACAACATATGGCAGAGTGGAATAATATTAAAATCATTGGAAAAGAAGATAACAACCAGAAGAGAAAAATCAAGGAATCTGCTTGCATTCTTCTGAACGGAGACAATAGCATTGCTTCTTGTTCAGTTGATATAGACAGAACATGGTATTCACTACTAAAATCTGAACATGAAAATGGCAAATTCAAGATTAATTAATGAAAACATCCTGTAACTCATTTGATTGCCAACGTCACCAATTGTCGTTGAAAACTGAAAAGCTTCAAGACATATTATACGACTTCGCAATTGAAAAAATCTCTTTTTATGTTGAAAACGGGAGCAGAATCGGTCCCGAAACGTCCAAAGATAAGTGAAAATTTGATATTTTTTCTATATACCTTTATTTCTCTTCTCCAAAAATTTTTCAATACAAATTGTCACTGACAAGCTAGTGAATTTTTCTTTTAGGCTCTCTGATAGGAAAATTCTTTAAACGCAGTGACATTTTGGGGCAAATCATCTGATTTGTCCTTACTACACGTATATTGAAATAATATTCATATTTTTATTTTATAGAAACGAGGAGAAAAAATCCCAAAAAGTTTGTCACTGACAAGCTAGTGAATTTTTCTTTTAGGCTCTCTGATAGGAAAATTCTTTAAACGCAGTGACATTTTGGGGCAAATCATCTGATTTGTCCTTACTACACGTATATTGAAATAATATTCATATTTTTATTTTATAGAAACGAGGAGAAAAAATCCCAAAAAGTTTGGAATAATGATTGTACCACCTCCTCGATTAACCTACAGACAGTACTGATATTTTTGTTTACTAGAGGTTTATTCGACAACTCTCTAGCACACAATTCAATTGCGAATACCTCCACCTGAAAGATTGTAGCATATTTGCCGAGATTGACGGAAATATCATATACTAAGTATATACCAATAGGATATTCAGTATCGATCTTCTCCTAAAGATGATAACATAGCAAAATACGTGTAGAGACAGTAAAAAAATCGGTTTGGTTAGCGGTAAGACAATGTAGTGTCTCTTGGCCACGTTTTCATGCATAATAATCTTCCGCCAATACTTACACATCACTGGAAAGGCAAATCTACTCAAATCATGTTCCAGGAATTGGCCCCATTGAATGACAGCTAGCGTCAATCGATCATTGGTAAATCTGATCTCGTCAATGATGGTACTACCGACTGTTCTTGCATTTGGCAATGCATCTTTGTTGCGAGCTCTTCTCACGGTATTGATGTTATCGGAGTAATCAGGAGCCAATAGTCTACGGAAATGTTATCATTCATCATCAGATAATAAGCAGTGTACCTATAGTAGTAGTAGTAAATTTATTGGCCATATCAAGTAATCAGGTACATATGACAAGTCAAACTTCACAGGGTTGTGCTGAAACCTCTCATCAAAATCAATTCTGCCGGAATTGGATTTGTTGCTCCTAAAGCCATTCAATAAACAAAGTATTTCATTGCCTTTTTTCATTTGCCTACTGTATTCGTTTTCATCTATTTTACTACAATTTATGTGCATCACTTGCATCAGTGCATTTATGAATCATGTAATCGTTGTTATTTGGAAACAACTTGGCAACCTGCAAAGTCGTCCTGTATTGCTGGTTGCATATGCATAGGTTTGTTCAGAAATTTATTATTTCCCAACTGCCTATTGATTTCGATTTAGCCAGGCTGCGCTAGACACCTCCAGACCGGTTTCGAGCTCTTCGACTCTCATCAGTGCAGGGTAGTCTCCAGCCAGCAATCCTAAGACCGCCGACTAGCTAAATCGAAATCAATTGGAATTCAGGAAAGATTCACTTGTATCAATATTCGTTTATACGAGTCGATGCATAGATTTCGGGAGGATGTAATTCAATATTCTGGGTGGCATTAGCCAGGTGATTAGTTGTTTTTCTGCCGAAATGTACTATTGTTGTTGATTTTATGAACCTTGTTTGGATATGACTTGAGCTTTTTGCTCCTGTCGGGACATTCAGGACGTTCGAATCTGGTACCGCCGACGTCTATTTGAGGACCAACTAGGGATGTCCCGAATACTTAGATTCCACAGTATTTCTCATCAAGAACTACGTAGGACATCTGTAGGACATCCGTAAAACAACCCATCAGCAATGCTGAGGGACTTCAATTGGATATCTATAGGATGTCCCAGAGACGTACTAATTATTCTTGAATCCGAATTTGTTGGGTCTCTCTAGGACCAGCTCTTGCATAACTGATCATAAGGACATCCAGTTTAGTTGATGGTCCGTAGAAGGTCCCCACTAGATCCTGAAGAGAGTTTCCAAGAAGTTTCCCAAGGATGTGTGAGTCAACGTTCTCCCAGGGACAACATATTGAACGTACCAACCAGAACGTCCGTAGGACGTTATTTCTAGGACATGGACAGGATGTCTATCGAAAGTCTTGATGTCAATGTATACTACCGATGGATGTCCCTTAGGGCACATTTCAAATATATCGTATCCAGGACATTCTGAAGACGTCCTTGCGATGTCCATAAGACGTTTCACCCATGACCCCTCATATAAGTATATTTCCTGAAGAATATATTCATACTTATTACTTAGATGAACATGTGAATTATCTATAGGAGTTCCTACCGAAGTAATAGAGAGTTGAAGGGTTGTCATGAACGTTAACGTAAACGTAGAAATTGACAGCTACGCATGCGCATTTTCCAATTCTTCACGTTTGCCTTGTTAGTGGGCTTACGGGTGTACGTTATCTCACGTTCCTTCACGTATACCTTAAATATCAATGTACGTTAACCAAACTATACTCAAAATATGCCGATGAGTCAAAATTATCAAATTAGAGATCACCAACGAGTTTTGCATTAAGGAGTCCTCTAATTTTGACAGGAATAAATGTTCGAATCTAAACACACAACCAAAAATGACCAATACAAACCGAAAACAAAATGTATTACGTTATGATGACAGTGACGACCAAAGTGGCGACTTCAACTCAATTTAACGACAATACGTAAACTTTATTTTTCGTACGTTAACGTCTACGTGGAGGTCTACGTACAGTGATTACTTCAACTCTCTAATGATAGTGTATGTAACAATTGGGACATCCGAAACACATCCCACAGTCGATAGATGTCCCTGAGGAACATTTATAATGTTATACGATCCTGGAAATATTTAGGGCGTCCGTGCAGAGATATTTAAAGGAATATACCATCTGGAACCTTTCATGGTT
The DNA here is from genome assembly GCA_918026855.4 of Phaedon cochleariae. Lineage (NCBI taxonomy): Eukaryota > Metazoa > Arthropoda > Insecta > Coleoptera > Chrysomelidae > Phaedon > Phaedon cochleariae. Next base: position 5,234,256 of record OU896723.1, read on the forward strand.
GTTTAGAAGGGACTTCATATAAGATCTGGAGTCATGCCAGAATATCTACTACTTGGAACATCCGATGGATGTCTCTGAAAGAATGTTCAAAATGATTTCCCATCAGGGACGTGCCAAGGACATCCTTGCATGGACATTCAACACAATATGTACCACGTGGCATGTCTAAAGGATGCTATTTCCATGGACGTCCTCACTCGGACATTGCATGAGATGTACAGGATGGAACGTCCCAAGGACACTTATTTCAGGTCCAGGACATTCGGACTTGAATTGTACCTAATGGGGAAATCCCTAAGACGTTGCGTGCTATTAGGGATTCGGACAACTTTGCCATGATTCAACCGACCCTGTTTCTTTCACGGCTTATGAGATTCCAATGATGAGGCTCGAAGGTTAAGATGAAAAACAGAATTAGCTGATACTTCGCCTATTCACCATAAACATATCTTTCTTTCCATGGTATTATATATTGTATTATTTTGATATTGGTGAATAAATTCGATTATTATTATTATTATTAATCACTGTATGTGAGGTTCAGTACCCAAACATACGCAAATGGAAATGAAGATTCCGCATTCAGACACGATTCATTCACCTGGTTGGTGATGCCACACTCACTGGTCCATTGACATTGTAGGAAAGTCCGCGATTTCCCTCTTTTCTGTACATTGTGTTTCTCAACCAAAAATGTACAAAAGTGTTTTCAGTATGTTGCTAATTTTTCAAAATTAAATATTTTCAAATTTTGTTTAGATTTTCTCTCAGCCTGTATTTCGAAAGTGAAACGCCATTCAAGACACTTTAATACCATATTTTCGTCTCAAAGTTAGATCATTGTTGCAAGCGATTCAAAAGAAAAAAACTCTCGTGTTTTTTTCATAATTTTTGCATAGGTTTTTACGAGGATATTTGTCTGGTTGATATACGTGCAATAGAGTGGATTTCATGTGCCCCTCCAGATTCCACTGAACTTCTTTTTATTATTGGCTTAATAAGTCCCTTATGAATAACGTTATCAAATTTCAACGAAATTGGGTGAGGAATGTCTGAAATAAAAATAAAAAACTGATTTCACAAAAAATTTCCTCAAAACTTCGTATTTGCAAAACTGAGCGACATTCGAAAAAACACTTTTCAACATTTTCATCTCAAAATTGAGCGCGCATTCGCTCCTCTCATTTTGTCAGAGAGGTTAAGAAACACCCTGTGTATTTCTATGGAAAATGTTCTTCAGAAATCTCTGCTGTCAGTCAAACAAACTCGAAAAGTCCAGTCAGCACATCATTTCGTCGTCTACCTCTAAATATGTCAAACAGCTCTCTATCAAAACTTTATTTGCCTATAAAATGGTGAAGCTTTGGATTTCTTCGCCAAAGGAGCAAAGATGAAGAAATAACAAAATAACTGTACCTTGTATATCCAGTGAATGATTCTCCCAAACTGCTCTTCTTGACGTTATTGCAGGAACCTTCTGGTGATCGGTACATGTTTTGGTATTCTTCAGAAGAACAGTTTTTCTCTGAATGATCGCAAACGGATTTCAAAGACGAATCCTTCAGACTGAATTTGTTGATAGCAGCTAAGCAATCGTCATAGTTCAGTTTATAACTGCAAATGAATCTCCGATTCATTTTAAGAACCTTCACAAAGTGTTTTTCGAATAATAGTTATTAAATACTGTCTGTAGGTTAATCGAGGAGGTGGTACAATCATTTTACTTGATTTTTTGGGATTTTCTCTCCTCGTTTCTATAAAATAAAAATATGCGTATTATTTCAATATTGATATTTCTTCAATATATACAGGGTGTCCCATAAACATACCGACAAACTTTGAGGGATGGTAGAGAACATCAAAATAAACATTTTTGCTCGATAAACATAACTCCGGAAACTCTTCGTTTTCGAGATACAAAAAATGATTAAAAGTCATTAATAATAATTATTAATGATTAGTAAAAAAAAGTTATTGGAAGTTTTATTAGTTTTTCAATATTTCAATAAACGCATTGGTAAAATGTAAGGTATAATTTTGAATCATTTAATTTTTTTTTCATAGATGTAAGAGATATGGTTTTTTTTTCTTCAAAACGAAGGTAGATACGGAAGAATTTCAGGGGACAAAAAGTTGCATTTTTAGTTGTTCATTAAAAAAAAATATCATAATCACAACAAATCTACTGGGCGATATTTTTTTTGCGCAAAAACTATCTGACATAGCCCGTGGGCACGCCCCTGAAATTATTGGGCAAATTCTAATAGCTCCAAAAGATACCTTATGAATGTATCAATAATCTGTAAAAATTTCATTAAATTCGACTAAATCGTTTTTACGATATTAATAAAAAATCGATTTTTTTTAAAATTTTAACACCCTGTATCTAGAAAACTATCGGACTTATGTTTATCGAGCAAAAATGTTTATTTTGATGTCCTCTACCATCCCTTGAAGTTTGTCGGTATGTTTATGGGACACCCTGTGAGAAAATCCTAAAATATCAAGTAAAATGAACAGTTATCAGGCCAACTAATGCATTGATGAGGGTGATTTGTGATATCGATATATTTTATTGGTAATATTGGTATGTATGTTTGTTCATTTGTAATGGAATCTTCGAATGTGATTTTGACCCTCTTCAAGTGTACATAATTCTGGGGAGAATGCATCATGAAATTTTTGTTGAAAAAACATAATGGCGGCTCCAAAATGGCAGACGAGTTTTGTTAATATAATCCGATTTCATTCAAAATTGTTATCTGAAGGATTTCGGAGTCGGAAATTATGATTCTTTCGTCGAAATTAGGCAATGCAAGATGGTGGATCCAATATAACAAACGAGTTTCCTGATAATGATTTGATTCCATACAAAATTAGTATTAGTGAATTTTCGAGGTCGGAGATCATGATTCTTTTTTTATGTTCTGGTTTCCACGAAAAATGATATCCTGTAATGTTCAGAGAACATCGTGAGAACCAAGGGAAATAAGGTAGGAATTGGTGTTCTTCTTAATTTTATGGAGGTTATAAGCCTCGGGGAACACCTCCCTTGGCGATGTGTTCCAGAGCCTCGCTGTTGGTTGGATGAACGAGTCTTTGGAGAGAGATGTTCTGCAGGTCTCCAAAGTGACCACGAAGGTGTGCGAAGCCTCAACTCGACGGGCTAATCTCGCGGGGACTGCCAAGGGAGGTACAATTGTTGATATCTCAGAAGAGCATAGTCCATGAAAATATCTACAGTGCGTTCATAAAGTGTGGAAACGCTCCATTACCTTACGATATAATTATTTTCAGAGGTAAAGCTCGGACAGGTCGATTTTGTATTTCAGTCTTCCATCTTTTTTTACAAAAAAATAATTTTTTCCCCCACCACCTTACAAGATATGACGTCATCGATATTTTTTTTAAATTGAAAGGGTATATTTTTATATCAAAAATTGAAAGCCTATATTTTTCTGAGTTCAACCATACCACATACGTCATATCTTACACTTCAAGTTACCGTATACTGAATATAAAAGAAACCAGTGTTCATATTTCTCAACATTCATTTAATTATTTATTTGCAATGAAAATATCATAAGAAGTAGTGAAAATACTACTAGCTTACTACTCAAGTATGGCAAATATACTCGTACTAACTACTGAGTAATTCTCAGGTTTCCATTGCAAAATAAATAATTAAATGAATGTTGAGAAATATGAACACTGGTTTCTTTTATACTCAGTATACTGTAACTTGAAGTGTAAGATATGATGACGTATGTGGTATGGTTGAACTCAGAAAAATATGGGCTTTCAATTTTTGATATAAAAATATACCCTTTAAAAAAAATATCGATGACGTCATATCTTGTAAGGTGGTGGGGGAAAAAATTATTTTTTTGTGAAAAAAGATGGAAGACTGAAATACAAAATCGACCTGTCCGAGCTTTACCTCTGAAAATAATTATATCGTAAGATAATGGAGCGTTTCCACACTTTATGAACGCACTGTATAAAATAGAGCCAGATCGCCAACTTTTCTTCGGTGTTCCAGAGAAGTGAGTGAGTTTGTGAGCGAGGCATCACGGGACGAATTGCCTTTTTTTGGACAGAATCCAACAGTTTCAGGGTATGTTTGGGTGCTGCATTCATAATATAGATCTGACTGGAAGTGGAATAGCTCCTGGCCCGAAACAGAAAACCAAGTTTTTGGGATGCACTTCTAGCAATTGATCTCACGTGATTGACCAAAGAAAGGTTATTGCTGATAGTAATACCAAGCATCGAAATGGATGTCTTCAAAGGTATGGTGACCCCAGTCAAGCTTATGTTGGGCACAGTGAGATCGGCTCTTGTAGAAAAAAGGCATGCTTGTGTTTCGTTCCCATTGAAATCTACCAAGTTATTAGATCCCCATTTGAGAATTATTGCCAAGTCCATATTCATGCAGTCAACATTTCTGTCTCATTCGTTTCTGATTTGCCTGGCTGGTATTGGAGCCCTGAAAGAGAAGGCGGTATGGAGGGTACTATCATCCGCAAAGCAGTGTACTGGACATGAAGTTGCTTCAGACAAATCGTTTACATGGAGTATGTATTGTTGGTGCTAGAATTGATCCTTGCGGAACACCAGCATTCATGATAAGAGAGTCAGATGTAACTCCGTCGACCACTACATGGAGAGACCTGTTTGAGAGAAAACTAGCTAGCATAGAACATAGCTGGGGAGGCAAACCATAAGAAGGAAGCTTGGCGAGGAGTCCGTGGTGCCAGACTCGATCGAATGCCTTGGAGATATGGAGTGCCACGGCTAAGGTTTCACCATATTTTTCAATAGGTTGCTGCCATAAATGTGAGACCTGAGCGAGCAAGTGACCAGTTGATCTCTGATGACGAAAGCCATATTGCCTATCGTTGATAATATCAGAATGTACCAGGTATTTCATGAGCTCGATGTTGATAGCTTTCTCCATGACCTTTAAAATAAAAGATAGCAGTGTGATCGGTCTGTAGTTGCTAGGTAGGGTCTTTTTGCCTTTTTTAGGAACTGGTTGTACTCTTGCAATTTTCCAGTTGGACTGGAATATCCCCAATTTGTAAGAGTAGTTGAACAACTTGCAGAGAACAGGTGTTAGTTCGGAAGCACATTTCTTGAGAACAATCGGTGGGATTCCGTCGGAGCCAAAAGCTTTGTTGGTGTTGAGACCCAATAAAATCTTCCTTATGGTACGTTGGCGATACTAAAATCAGTGTCGTAATGTTTCACATTACATATTGGTAGTAGGTAATAGTATATTACACACCGAGGTGGGAAGTGATTCATTTCTGTCGTGAGATTAGTTAGTTAACCGAGACGCAAAGCGTCGAGGTTAGCTATAATTTCGAGACAGGAATGAAACTTCCTACCGAGGTTTGTGTACTATTTTATTTACAACCATCATATTTCGATCAAAATTAATAAATCTTTGTTTCGTTCTGAATTATTACATGAGTGACGGCGGGAAGTGAGAGCGGGAAGTAGAGGTGTGTAATGTGACACTTCCCAACCTTCAATGACGTTAGTAATGACAACATTACATATAGGGTGTCCCACTAAGGTCGGCGAGGTACGATATCATGGAAACCATAAACCTCAGGACTCCGCGAAAAAAAATTGAGGACCAAATCGGCCAAGAAAAATTGATAAAAGATATTTTCAAGTTCATAAAACGACCGCTAGGGGCGCAATCTTTATGATGAAACTAAAATTCCTATTTTTCTCGAAAATCACTAATTTAAGGTACTGTTTCAATGACGGAAATGCAGAGTTCATTGAAATTCGCGTCAGTTTGTTCCCGGACTTTTTTTCATATCTTGAAAAATAAAGGTGGGGGAAGCTGGTGAAGAAATCATTTTTGAAAACGCTTCATCTCCGATATCCTTTCTCCAAATTTGATCAACTTGGGCTCATTTGGAAGAGAATTTCACATCAATTCGAACACTGAATTTCACATTGATTTCTAGTTCACACAGGGTCTACTAGATGGCGTCGTTCACCCAAGATTCAATTTTTTTTTTCCAGAAAAATCAAATGGATTGCTACATATTTTGATCTCCAGATCCAAAACGCATAAAATGAGCTACAGTTTGGCGAAAATCGCGATGCGATATACTCATCCGTTTTCGAGTTATTTTATTCAAAAGATATTTTCAACGAAATTTCAAATTTACCTTTGTCAAACTACATTACTATATTACAGTTGCTAAGCAACTAGTTTGATTGAAGTACGATTATGTCCATAGGTATCACGATAGAAGTAGAGGAATAGGAGATTTGTTATGTGAACATGATTTCTTTTGAATAAAATAACTCGAAAACGGATGAGTATATCGAATCGCGGTTTCCGCCAAAATGTAGCTTATTTTATGTGTTTTGGATCTGGTGATCAAAATATGTCGCATTCCATTTGATTTTTTTGGAAAAAATCAAAAAACAGAATCTTGGGTGAACGACGCCATCTAGTAGACACTGTGTGAACTAGAGATCAATGTCAAATTCAGTGTTCAAATTGGTGTGAAATTCTCTTCCAAATGAGCCCAAGTTGATCAAATTTGGAGAAAGGATATCGGAGATGAAGCGTTTTCAAAAATGATTTCTTCACCAGCTTCCCCCACCTTTATTTTTCAAGATATGAAAAAAAGTCCAGGAACAAACTGACGCGAATTTCAATGAACTCTGCATTTCCGTTATTGAAACAGTACCTTGAATTAGTGATTTTCGAGAAAAATAGAAATTTTAGTTTTATCATAAAGATTGCGCCCCTAGCGGTCGTTTTATGAACTTGAAAATATTTTCTATCAATTTTTCTTGGCCGATTTGGTCCTCAATTTTTTTTTTTCGCGGAGTCCTGAGGTTTATGGATTCCATGATATCGTACCTCGCCGACCTTAGTGGGACAACCTGTATATCGTTGTGAATAAATTACTATTCCGCACTAGTGCGGTGATTAATCTCATAAGGAAACTCAAATCAGTGGCGTATGCTGATTTTTCACATTACATATTGGTAGTAGAGGTAAATGAATCACATTAACTGCCATGTGCATCTTTGGGTTTACACAGTGGCTTGGCCCAGGTCGCCACGTGTATATTCCAGTATACATATGCGTTCATCAATGATTCGCTGTTCGCCGTGTGTATGCTAGAGTAGCACGCTTTACGTGCATTTCTTGTGGGATATGATTTGTCGTGGCCTAGGGAGATGACAAAATAATCTTAGCTTGGGTTTTCGATCAGAGTTGAATTATTTTTCAAGGTATATTCTTCTTTCTCATTGTGGAATGAAAGACACGTGGCGTGAGCAACCCACACATCGAATTTGGCGTGGCAGTCAAAGTGTTAAGTGTCCACTTACCTCATGCAAAACATGTTGGCCAACTGAACGGTAGCTCTCGCAGCTATCAGGGCCTTTCTACCCCTCTCAATCGCTCTATCTTCCGATCTGTAAGCGATGTTCAGCCCGAAAGAGGGCGAACCATTGCTGATGCCGACTCGTCCTTTGATGTTGTCCTCCAATCGCTCGGACATGTTCGTGGTGTGGTAAGCGAACGTCACCGCGCTTTCCAGGTCCTCTTTCTTTATTCCATAATTTGAGGTCGAACGTTCGCGGATATTCCCTGCGAGAATCGATACTTAGAAAGGGTGAGTCAAAAATGTGTGTCTAGCTAAGATAAATCTTTCGAAAGTTGATAACATTGAAATAACCCTCTCCACACAACTTCTAAATAAAAAAAGGCTCTATCTACATGTCGTAAATTATATAGGATGTTCCATTGGAAAAATCGAAGTTAATGTAATTTCTGGAAAAACCAATGACCCTGTCAGAGATCAGTCACCCACTGGAGAACGAGACAAGGGATCATTCTGAAATTTTGGTTACTCACGTAGTTGCTCTTGGTCTTTCGATCTTGAATATTTTCAGCTCTGCGGCGTTGCCGCCTCTATCGAAAAGTAGCAATAACTTTGTTATTTTAAATGGAATACCCTGTATTTTATTGCATTTTCAGATTCTCTCTGTGAAGATCTGATTTCATCGATGTATCTCACTTGGGGTCTAGCGGAAATGATTACAGAGATATAGGGTGTGAAAAATCTTCATTTTTCAACTTTTGGATTTTTTTTTGTCGAAACTATTCATTATTGGTCAAAACGGCTTACATGTCTCTGTCTCAACTTTCGATCAACTATCTACTGACATTTAATTGAAACAAATACAGGGTGGTGCAGAATTCAGAATCTTGATCACCCGGTATATGTCCCAATTTAATATCAGTAGATAGTTAATCAAAAGTCGAGATAGGTACATGTGAGCCGTTTCGACCAGTACTGAATAGTTTCGATAAAAAAAATTCCTAAAGTTGAAAAATGTCGATTTTTCACACCCTATATCTCTGTAATAATTGCCGCTAGACCCCAACTGTGATACATCGATGAAATCAGCTCTTCAGAGAGAATCTGAAAATGCAATAAAATACAGGGTGTTCTGTTCAAAATAACAAAGTTGTTACTACTTTTCGATAGAAGCGGCAACGCCGCAGAGCTGAAAATATTTTAGATCGATAGACCAAGAGCAATTACGTGAGTAACCAAAATTTCAAAATGATCCTATGTCTCGTTCTCCATAAACGTCTAACGTACCATCGACCGTGAGAGACCCTGTATATACATATATATGGTAAAACTAGGTTCATTGAGGTATGCAAAGTGAAAAGGGTACTCTCAAGTTTGTCAAAGCTTTCGGAATATTGTATTTTCATCAACAGGGAACTACAACAATATATCATTAAGTAACATTGATTCTGCAATGAAGTTTTACCCACATCTTTGGTGAGGTTGTTTTACATGAATGTTAGTAATGATAAAATTGTACAGGACGATAATGACATAGTTGAGAAGGCGAACAAAAAACTATGGAGTTTTCACTTCATTTTTAAATTTCAATGGTGACTGTGTATTTCGTATAGAGATTGACAATGAGCTGATTAATCTGGGTCCTATAGGTAAGTGGAGTTTATCGGACCTTCATGGTTTTTCACTGCGGATAAGTTATTTGTATTCCTTGCATCTATTAGGTTCATGATTTTCCGATTCAAAAGTAATGCTTCCTTTTATTATATTTTGAAGAATACTCAAACGATAGTATATTACACACCGAGGTGGGAAGAGATTCATTCCTGTCGTGAGACAGGAATGAAACCTCTTAACCGAGGTTTGTATACTATTTTATTTACAACCATCATATTTCAATAAGAATTATAATAAACCTCTGTTTCGTTCTGAACATACCTCAAATATTACATAAGTGAGGGCAGGAAGTCAATAATGACGTTAGTAATGCCAAAATTACACATTAGGTTGGGAATATAATAAGTGTCGCAGGTCGAATAATTTTGTTTCCCAAAATATATCATCACCAGAGTAAGCACGAGCTTTTCGAAAACTTATTTTGATTAAATATTGTCACGATAGGAACCAAAAATATTTTATTATATGTAGCTACTATATTCGAAATTATATTGATTCAAGAAAAGATTTCATCGATAAAGTTCATTTCATCCTATAACATTCGATTGAGGGGGTAATTCTACAACGCTTAACGACATCGTTAGCGAACGATCGGTTCCGGATCACAGGGGGGTGCCCGGGAATGAGGTGGCCGACGAGCTGGCTAGAATCGGATCCGCGATACCGTTCTGGGGACCGGAGCCTGCACTGGGCATAACAAGGAGCCAAACTTCATCTGCCCTTAACAAATGGGCGGACGAGGCACTAGAAGGATATTGGAGGCGTAAAGGCGGCTGCAGGCAATCGAGAGACCTGGTGGCCGGTCCAAGCAAGCCAAAGACGGCTTGGTTACTGGGCAGAGATCGCCAAGTCCTTCTTATAGGGGTGCTGACAGGGCACAACAAGTTACGCAGACACCTATCACTCATAGGTGTGGAAGATAGTCCCACTTGCCGTGAATGCGGAGAAGATGAGGAGACATCACTTCACTTCCTATGAGAGTGTGAGGCGTATGGAAGGATGAGATTCGAAATCTTTGGAGTAGATAAACTACAACAGGAAGATTTGGCCGAATTAGAGTGGACGGACATCCTGACCTTCATCAGAAGGACGGGAAGGTTCGAAAAGGACAACTAAAAGAGGGATGTGTAGATATGTGGAGAACAGGGGTTGGCAAAAAGGGCCCATGGGGGCCTACTTACCTGGCCACAGCCTCCCCACAATACTACTACTACTACTACTACTACTAGCGAACGATAATCGTTACGGAACGATAATTGCTATTCTGTAGCTAACGATTGTCGCACCTGTACGACAATACTTATCGTTTGTAGACGACGTCGGCTGAGGTGTCTTTGGAGCCATTTTTTGTCATTACAAGAAGGAGACATGAAAAATTATATTAAAATTGGCAGAGAGTGGTGAATGTGGAAAGATAATTTGATTACCATGTCTCCAGATTTTTCTCTAACGACATCGATACTGAATAAGCTTTTAGAACTTATCGTTGAAAATGTCGTTGGTCAATGTATCGTTATGGTTGACAATATCGTATTCTAACGATAAGTTATGACTGAATAGACCCCTAGAGGAAACGCGTATGTTTCACTCACGTTGGCAGCTCAGTCAACAGGAATGAAATACTCGCATATTATGGAGTGAAACTCCGACTTTGTCAAAATATTCTGAATGAATATCGATCAGCCGATAAGGCAGAGCACAGTTTGGATCTGATCAGCCAGCACTCACTATGGTTCGTCCCCTGCGTCTTCTCGAGATAATTTTGTAAGTACTAACGCATAACGCATGACACAAGAAATGATTCTCTGTTTTGCGAAGTCTGATGTAAGTTTGTTTTGAGCCTAGTTTATCTGAACCACTGATGAAACTATTTTTGTTAAATAAATTGTAGCTGTATGACGAATAACTATTTTCATTTCTCGGCCTCCTAAGCGATTTCACCCCCGAGTCACCACCCCGAGCACCACTCTGTAACCATAGGTCGTGACAATATTTTTGTACGACATTAAGATTTATATATAAATGATATAAATATAATAATTACCTCTACGACCACTCGTGGGTGATAATATTCCGGCACTGGTTATGAAGGGCAGCAAACAGGTGATGAACAACGGAAAATTCATTTTCGAAAAGGTTCTCCACTGCATTCTGAAAAATAGTTATTTTTCGTATTCGATATATCATCTTATATCAACTGAAATTATGTCTCGTATGATTTTCATCCAATCTCGCTAGCATATACAAGGTGTTTCATTACTAATTGGAAATATATCAGCAGGGTGTCGCAGGGTATAACATGAAGTTATAGTCATGTTGTAGCCATCTAGTGGCAAAGCTCTAAGGTAGGATACAGAAATCACGACACACACTGTATGGCGCTGCCATCTATAGTCACACGTACAGACCTCTACGTCTATACGCTACAGAGTGGTACTACAAGTAAACCACTCTGCTGACAGATGGCACTACCTGACATATTTGAGTGGAATTTTTCCACCACCTATTCAACTGCTAGATCTCATAACAACGAGATCCAGGATGAACGGAGTTGCCCCAATTGTCAGCAGGAGCGAGACAGTACTGTTTCGACCCACCAGGTCTCATCAGCCGCTCTCATATAGTCATGAATATAACTTCGTGTTATACCTGCGTCTTCGAAATGGGTGATATACCCGAAGACCGAGAGCGGCTGATGAGACCTGGTGGGTCGAAACAGTACTGTCTCGCTCATGCTGACAATTGGGGCAACTCTGTTCATCCTGGATCTCTTAGTTATGAGATCTAGCAGTTATACAGGGTGTTTCAGATTTTAATGTACATACGCTACTCGTAGATAGAGAACACTTTGATTGTTCCAAATCACCACCTCGGATGTGTCTACCGTCTTTTATAACTGAGATACAGGACGTAATCTTGATTTTGTCAAAATCTTCATCTGGTCATGATAACTTTTGAACCACTTTGTATAATATATCCATACGAGGGAGGAATATTTCACCTATACTACCCATCAAAACAAAATGAAAATCAGGATCAGAATCCAGATCCGTCTTAAGGGAGAACAGAAAACTTCTTTTATTTAAAAAACAACACCCTGTGATGCAAAATTTTGTAGATCCGTTTCGATATTTGAAAACATCAGAGAAAAATGAATGAAGTATGGTTAATTGGCTTGCACGGTAAGTAATATTTTTGATTCTTCCGTAGGATTTATTTGACAGCCTATTCTGAAAAACAGTTGACGCTTCTTGAAATACACCTGGAAACGGAAAGCGTCTATTGTATTTCAGAAACGGTCAATTGAATTTCAGGAAACGTCGATTGAATGTCAAATGATATTTCCTGAAATACAAATGTAACTTCCAGGAATTCAATTGAAAGAAAGAAAAAAAGAATGTTATTCATCTATTCGGATTAAGTATATATACATTATTACACATATATAACAAAGATATAGTACAATGCACCGTCCTATCAGACTAGTCAGTTCACAAAAAACAAAAACAAAATGGACAAACAACGGACAATGACATGCTATATAAAATAATAATTATACCTTAAAGGACACCCATTTTTTAAAATTTTAAGAACTCCTCAACAATTTAGAATTCATCAATGTATTAAATGGGTGTCCTTCTGCCAGAAGTTTCTTACATTATTTGAGTTTACATTCATCGAAATTATTAACCATTATAAATAAATACAAAAAGCAAAAAGTTATTTCCACACAATGTTCATGAAATAAACAATAATGGTATACTTCACGAGAAAAACAACTACATTCCTGGCTAATGCCGCGCAGTACATTTGATTACATCCTACCGAAATCTATGCATCAACTCGTATAAACGAATACTGATACAAGTGATTCTTTCCTATTGATTTCGATTTAGCCAGGCTACGCTAGACACCTACAGACCGGTTTCGAGCTCTTTGACTCTCATCAGCGCAGGGCAGTCTTCAGCCAGCAGTCCTAAGACCGCCGACTAAGCGTAGCCTAACCAAACGATGCATACATTTCGGGAGGATGTCATTCGATGTTCTGCGTGGCATTAGCCAGAAAAGTAGTTGTTTTTCTTTCCCGAAATCTATCATTGTTGATCATTTTATGAACATTGTGTGGAAATGACTTTGAGCTTCTTGTATTTATTTAACATATTTCATTCCACTCTGAGCATTGTGGCTATTTCGTAGTTGAAATTACGCCAGTCGGGCAACCAGCTACTTCCGTATGGGAATTTTGATTTTGGAGTGTTTCTTTCCTTCTATTCTACTCAGATGGCGTTGCTCTGAGTCTGAGGGAATATAATGCCGACTTTTCGTTTCTTTAGCTAGGCTACGCTTAGTCGGCGGTCTTATGACTGCTGGCTGGAGACTGCCCTGCACTGATGAGAGTCAAAGAGCTCAAAACCGGTCTCTAGGTGTCTAGCGTGGCCTGGTTACATCGAAATCAATAGGCATTCAGGAAAGAATCATTTGTGTCAGTATTCCTTTATGTACGAGTCGATGCATAGATTTTGGAAGGATGTAATTCAATATCCTGCGTGGCATTAGCCAGGAAATTAGTTGTTTTTCTCCCGAAATATACCATTGTTGTTTATTTTATGAACATTGTGTGGAAATAATGACTTTGAGCTCTTTGTATTTATTTAACATTTCATTTCACTTTGAGCATCGAAAACACAAAGTATTGGCTGAGCCAGTTTTACACAACTAGAACGAGGATCCCGAAATCCTCTCTTTTTAATACTTGTACGTTTATTTTTTATTGAATACGACTGTACATAATGGTATAGGTTATTTAGCTAGTGGTGGAAAAAAGTCTGAATTACTCAATCAAAAGTTTCCGGAAATATTCAGGTACCTATCATTTGAATGTTCTTTTCGTATTGATAATACCCTTACCCAAATACTTCCTATCATCAGTCCGCTACTTGCAACATATAATCTGCCAGTTTGTAATTGATCAACACATTATCTAAATTTATTTTTATTTATTACTGACGTCCATATAAGGGGTCAACGTGCAATACTAGACCACACGTAGTATACCGGGTGGTCGGGTGGTCCATTTAAGACTATCCACCTTCGATATCTCCCAGAATTATAATTTTACAGAAAAATTACGAAACAGGTCGATTTTCATATGGAGGGGGACACCTTTTGACCCGAAATAAATTATCCATACTTGAACCCTCTACTCCCCAGAGCAACCCCCTCAATAATTTCAATTCAATTCAATTTTCAATTTCATTTATTGTGTCAAAGAAAATTTACATTCTTATCACTAGAGGTTTGGTTCATAGTTTTTTTTCACTGAATACTTGGATAATATATACCGGGTGGCTACGGAAGTATTGCCTACGGAATATCTCAGTTATTGTATGAAGTAGGTTTGTGAAATTTGGAGCGTCGATATAATGACATAAGAGCTAGAATTTGAGCATATTGACATGTCGAAGTTAACTTCCGGTCTGACCGGAAGTAACATCAGCTTGCTTATTTTAAATAGAAACCCTATTTTTTTTTCTTTTCGCTTTATTCAGCATTCAATTCCCTTTCTAATGACATATCACAAGTTGGTATCTAACCAGAAACTAGATCAGAAAAAAATTATTATTGAAATTCACCGAGTTGGCCGTGGAAGCAAAATGAAAGCCAAAAATTGAAAAGTTAGCTATGGAAACCATACGTCACTTGATAACAGTTGCTACTACTGTGATATTTTATTTTCATTCGTCGGCGTTATAAATTGCCGCAAAAAAAATATTGGAAAAATTGGGAAAAAAACAATACTCTGTAGGTCCATAACTTAAATAGGAACATACAACTTTTTCTTGCCTGTACTATTCAGCATAACCATTCCTTTCTAATGATATAATAGAATGTCATTTTTTGGCTTTCATTTTGCTTCCACGGCCTACTCGGTGAATTTCAATTATAATTTTTTTCTGATCTAGTTTCTGGTTAGATACCAGCTTGTGATATGTCATTAGAAAGGGAATTGAATGCTGAATGAAGCGAAAAGAAAAAAAATAGGGTTTCCATTTGAAATAAGAAAGTCGGTTCAGACCGGAAGTTAACTTCGACATGTCAATATGCTCAAATTCTAGCTCTTATGTCATTATATCGACGCTTCAAATTTCACAAACCTACTTCATACAATAACTGAGATATTCCGTAGGCAATACTTCCGTAGCCACCCGGTATATAATATATACACATACAATCATACATACACACATGCATATATTGTTATATTGTGACGAGGTGCTTATTTAATTGATAGAAAGTGGAAACAGAAAAACTGCAGAAAGAAAAAAAAACACAAAGTAGATGTGTCAAAGTTAGCGGAAATTTGGGGTGGCAAAAAAAACATATAGGGGTCAAATTTGAATTCATTCGTTTATTATGAAGGAACGTAGTTTGAGTATGTTAATTAAATAGTTGAAGATTATGAAAAGAGTTTTGGATGTACCAGTGTCAAGGGCATCAACAAGATCAGCCAGCTTTGCAATACTCGGCCTTAATGGATTCCTCAAGTTTTCATAAAGCGCACAATCGAAAAAAATATGTTCTAGACTCGCATTCCTGTACATATTGCAAATTGTGCAGAGCTGAGTAAAAACAATTTTGTAGTACATTCCTCTGTATGAGAGAGTGATCTGATCTTTACTACAAGTTCGTACTACAAGTTCGTAATTGACAAATCATTCTGATTACGCTGAGAAGTTTCAGATAAAATAAACCATTTTGGCTTGTGAAATGATTATAAATATATGGATACGTTGAGTCATTCAGTCTGTTTTAATCATCATGTAAAAGATAATTTTTGTATGATTCAAGAATGTCCGCACCTTTTTTTTTCAAATCAAAAGCTCCAAAGTTCTCAATAAGAAAGTTTACTTGTCCAGTAATGTTCGTGTATTGTTCGATTTGACTTACCCAATTATACCTAACATCCATATTCTCACGTAATTGCATAAGGCGTTTGAAACATATTTTTGGTAAACGTGAGTCCGGTAGGTTGTTAATGTGATATATCCATGACATGGATGAGGTGACTCAATTTGGTGGACTTCGATTCAAGTCTAACGATATAATCAACCCCCTCAATAATTTGAATAGGGAGTAAGGGTCGTGTTACGCACCATTGCGAAGGTAATTCAATTCTGAAACAAGCAGTGGAAAGTATTTTGAATTCCAACAAGTCGATTTCGAAATATTCGAGTTCGAATGGTATGTTATTTAATTGTGATTTGTGAGTAAATGAATGTAAATAATAGATTATTGAACAGGTATACACAAAAGATGTTCAAAATGACCCTCATTGACTCCCAGACAGTGGTAGAGTGTGTTTGAAAATCCCTCTTGTATAAACGTTTGGGAATGTTTCTCTTGATATTGCCTGGCATTCAGTTCTTATTCTTCTCTCCAAATCATCGAGGTCAGTAGGTTCCGTTTTATAAATTACCGATTTAAAAAGACCCCATAGAAAGAAATCATTGAGTGCCAAGTCTTGCAGACGTGCTGCCCATTCTATTGGTCCTCTACGGACCTCCATGATGATGGTAATCGAAATCTATTGGCAGATAATATTCATTTTCAACAAGATAATGTGTCACCTCATTCCGTATCACAGGTGAGAGAATGGCTACCCCAAAATTTCCTAAACAGATAGATAGGGTGTAAAGGACCATTCAAATGGCCAGCACGCTCGCCGGACATGGCACCCAATGATTTTTTTCTTTGGGGTCATCCGAAATCTTTTATTCATGAAAAGGAATCTACTATGATCTGGACGATGAATTAAGAATAATTAGGGTTGAATGTCAGGCAATAACTAGAGAAACATTTCAAATGTGCGAAAGGAATTTACAGGTCTATTCTACCACTGTCAATAATTGGAAAACATACCATTTGAACTCGAATATCTCGAGAACAACTTGTTGGAATTCAAAAAACTTCACACTGCTAGTTTCAGAATTGAATTACCATTACAATGATGTATAACACGACCCTTATAATCCAGTGAATAGAGACACATAAAGGGGGTTCACCTTACAAACGGTCCGGTAGTTCTGAATTTTTTATATGTTATCTAGGATGGTTATTGAGTTTTCAAAATGCAAAATGCACAATTTCCCCCCCTCCGCGCCCTCCGCTATATTGAAAAAACCCAAAGAAATCGGCACTTCCTCCAGATATACTCGCGTATATCTTCGTTTTGGTGCTACAAATGAGCTCCATTCAATGTTGTAGAGGATTAAATTTCCTATAATTCTCTTCAAATTTTGTTTCTAGGACTAATAGTTACGGAGATATGATTTTTTTTATAAAATAAAAAAACGCATGTTCCGGAATTCTGTCAAGTACGTTCAGCGACACTATGGCACCAATGTGATGGTGATTTTTGATGGCTATACACTACAGATCCTTCTCAGCAAGGGACCAAGATTGCTGAACGAGCAAGAAGGTACAAGGCAAACTCATCATCAAACGTGGTGTTTGACAAAACCACTGTCAACACCGTACCTCAGGATAAATTCCTGGCCAATGAGGGGAACAAGGACCGATTTGTGAAGCTGCTCTGCAATGAAATGCAAGCGTCAAATACAGTCACAGACCAAGCTCCCGAAGATGCTGACAGGTTGATAGTTGCCACAGCTAAATGTCTGTCCCCCACGTACGACGCCGTCATCATTGTCGGAGAAGACATTGACCTACTCGTCCTACTGACTGGGACAACACCTGCGGTAAACAATGTCTACCTCGAAAAACCAGCGAGAGGGAAACATCCAGACGCAATCTACTCCGCCTCCTCCTACAAGTACAACTCCAAAGGCTGTATCTTGCTCCTGCACGCAACATCGGGCTGCGACACCACATCTAACATTTCTGGGTTCGGAAAGAATAAATTCTGCCAACTTTTTAGGAGAGACCCATCAAGCGGAGGGGTTCGAGGACCCTGCTGCCCGTCCCCAAGAAATTTCAGTAGCAGGGAGGAGACACAATAGCCAAAAAAACAATATGCCATTGTTTTAACTTTTATTTTCACGCCCCATTACGGTAGGGTGGGTGAAAAAAATTGTACATGCATTTCTGTATGTAATTAAATTCCCTACAAATCTTCTTCCGATACTTGTTCCCCTAGGCCATAAGTGAACTACAGCGTTCTAAAATGAGAAGTTTGACAAATTTCCGGAAAATGCGATTTTTTACATTTTTCAAAAGGTGCATATCTCCGTAACTATCAGTCCTAGGATCAAAATTCAAAACGTGAATTATAGGAAATTCAATCCTCTACAATACTTAAAGGGACTCTTTTGTAGCTTAAATGCACCATAACGATAATATAAGCGAAAATCTGGAGAAACTTCGTATTTTTTTTCGGTTTTTTCAATGCGGCAGTGGGCGCGGAGGAGGGAGAATTGTACATTTTGCATTTTAAACACTCCATAAATATCCTAGATAACATAACAAAAATTCAGAACTACCGGACCGTTTGTAAGGTGAACCTCCTCTATTCATTGGATTATTGTTCCCTATTCAAATTATTGAATGGGTTACTCTGGGGAGTAGAGGGTTGAAGTATGGATTATTTATTTCGCGTCAAAACGTGTCCCCCTCCATATGAAAATCGACCTGTTTCGTCATTTTGTTGTAAAATAATAATTCTGGGAGATATCGAGGGTGGATAGTCTTAAAAGGACCACCCGGTATAAACAAACTGATTGACAAATAATTATTATTTTGTTTGAATAACTAAATGAAAATGAATGTACTCTTCGACTCCTCTTTTATTTGCTGAGGAAATCTATTTATGTTGCAGTTTTCAACTTTGGATGTAAATGTTTTGTTAATGTCAAACATAGCTACGATAATGTGTATAGAATTGCGCATATCATAACATATTATGATGATCAGTGGACCTTACAAATGAGGTTCCACTACATGACCCCTATTTGTATTTGAAAGAATTCGTCCATTACGTCATCACTCCAACACCGATGACGTAACATCTCTCAACTCTCATAATAAATATCATGAGATGGGGATTCAAAAATTGAAACGTTCACGTGTTTCTGAATTCTTCTGGAATGCCGCACATTTTTGAAATAATGAATGTACTTATTCCATACATTTGTATCATAACCACCAAAGGTTCGAACCAAAATAAACTGATGGACAAATGAAGTGGTCCTCTTGGATATTTGACCCTCTTTCAAAATCGCATATTTTGAAAACCAAGCGTATGATCCAAAAACAGTTCATTCTATGTTGTGAATTCATTTGTAATAATATCAAGTACTCTTTTCCTTTTGGGTTCAAGATGCGATATCTGTAGGGCATCAACAAGAAACAATAATATTTTCAAAGTCATTCCTATTACTATTGTTTTTTCAGGAGCATTATTATCGTGATTTAGAATAGAATAGAATAGAAAATATTTATTTCTGAAACATATTACATGTTGTAGAAATTTGGTCACGTTATTATTCATTCAAATATAAATTCCAAAGAAAAACAAAATACACAAAGTCGGTCGACCACAAATTATATTACAATTGCTAGTGTGACTAGTTTCGGCTAAACTCATGATTATAAGGTTCTTTTGGCTGTTCAGCCGCTATAAAAATTTAATCACCCCCTTACCGGACTGATTATATTTATACGTTGATATAACCGTTAAATTTTTTTGATGATTTTGTAATAATCACATGGCCTAGGTATGTTTTTTCCTCAGCAAACTTATTGTTCGTCTGTAATTTCATTTCTTACAGGTACTTAATTTGTGTCTGAAGATGGCTGTTTAGCCGAAACTAGTCACACTAGCAATTGTAATATAATTTGTGGTCGACCGACTTTGTGTATTTTGTTTTTCTTTGAAACAATCTGGACCACTTTGAGAAGGATTGATGGTTTCCATGACTTATCAAATATAAATTCATTATCTATAAGATATTAATCTATAGGACGTACTATCTATATATAAGACCTAACCTAACCTGCTAAATAAATTAACAATAAAGCTATTCTATCTATGAGTATCCTATCAGTCACAGTGCATTCATGTACTATATTTAAAGGTTTTTTTTCATGTAATTACATTCATGATCATTTATAAGTCGTTATCTTCCATATATTCATTCACACTGTAATAACATTTTTCAATTAATAATTTCCTAATTCGTTTTTTGAACACTGATACACTCAAGCTTCTGTAAGATATTGGTAGTTTATTATAGAATTTAGCACCAACAAACATTGCACTTTTCTGATAGAGAGCTGTATTGTTCTGCGGGAGCAAAATAGTGTTATTATTTTGTCTCGTGTATTTGCATTTGAGAAGTTGAATTCTTGTTTATTTCTATGCACAAATAATGATATTTCTAGAATATATAGGCTTGGTAATGTTAAAATATTCAGTGTTATAAAATGTGGGCGACACGATTCTCTCATTTGAAGGCCAAGCATTATGCGGACTGCATATTTTTGAATTATGAATAATTTTTGGCAGTTAGTCGAAGATCCTCAATAAATTACACTATATCGAAGTCTTGATACAAAATTTGCCTCATACACAAGGATGGAGTCAACGACGACATTTTCCAATTTGACAGTTTGAAATTTGATTATTTCACCGTTCGAGAGTCGAGTACTGTATACAGGGTGTCCGCTAAAAGGAGGTCAATCCATTAATCATATATTCCTTGAACAAAAACAATATGAGTTTCTAGATACCATTTTTCATTTTAGCCCTTTATATTCGATATACAGAGTGTCAAAGTTGGTAATTAAAAACTGTTCTTTTTTTGATTACCCGCGTATTTGATGAGATATCAATCTCAAAATTGGTACATTACTTCAGCACGGAGAGTTACATCGTGTGAGGAAAACAAAACAGAAAATAACTGTCAAATATTCAAAATACACACTTACCCCCATATTTTTTTTGTACGTGCGCTAATGACTTCCTATCTATTTTTCTTCAAGTGTTCAATCATTTTTGAGTATTTTTTGTCTCCTGTAAAATTTCGATAAAATTATTTGTTTTTATGATAATTTGAAAAGTACTGGTTATTGTTTGATGCCAATGCGGTTTACGGTAATCTCATAATGTTCACATATTCCTATTTATTTCGTCGAAATTGGAAGAGGGCATAACTTTTTACGTACGTTAAGGTAAATATGGAAATACCAGGTGATCAGAGCGAATGTATTAGAATAATTTTCACAAAAAAAAATTTATAGAAATTCAACACGTTTAAATAAACTACTCGATATGACCTTCAACTTTTTGAATACACAAGCGAGCCCTTTCAATTGAAGAAAATCTTATTTCTTTTAAATCGGTTTGAGCGGTTTTGGGGGGTGAGGAATTTTTTAAAAATATTTTTGAGCCCCCCCCCTCGTATGGTATATCGGGCGCGAACGAACGGGAAATGAAATCGGAAAAAATTTAAAAAATATATTTTCGGAAATTTTAGGTGAAATTATGATATCCATGATTTTAAAAGCTACTTGATGAAAGAAATAGCAGATCAGGATTGTCTGAGGATGTATGAAGCAAAATAAATTGGAAGTCTTAGCGCACGTGCAAAAAAAATATGGGTGTGGAAGATTAGAAATTATTATATTTTATGTTGAACACGTTGTATAAATGTTCATATATCAAGTTAGAACTTTGTGTCAAAAAAAAAAGACAGATGAAAAAATAAATACAATTTGGAGAATAGTGAAAGTTAATTTTCGTTCTTCGAGACCGGATTGTCAAGTAAATTCCTACAATTTTAGGTAAATATATTCATCATATGGTCCTTCATCGCCTGTAACGAACGGCACCTTGGAATACAGAGACAAAGTAATATAATGTCTGAAATCAGAAGAAGCCAGCGTCTTGCTGAGAAAAGAGCAAGATTTGCTGCCGACGACAACCAAGCTATTCAAGTTATAGCAGCAACTGAGCAAAGTGCAGATGGTCCTAGCAATCCATTTCAACAGACGAACAACTCTTCTAGAAGATCTACGGTAGGAAACCTGACAAATGACGACATATCTACTACGAGATCTTCGAATGCAGACAGCAAGAAGAATGTTCTCAAGGAGGTAGGACTACATCTGTGAGGACAAGACGGAGTGAAGCTTCATCCAGAAGATGTGTGGAAATTGAAGCAGAAATCAAGAAAAAAGAATTAGAGCAAGAAGTTCTGAGAAAGCAACAAAAGATTTTAGATCTACAACTTGCGATGAAACTGGCGCAAATGGAAATGGTTCATTCGGGGTCGGATGGGTCAGTTGTGAGTGGAAAGTCAGTGGTACAGATGTACAAAAATGAGTACAAGGTAAAAATCCTTGGAATGATTATGGATATGAAGCAAAGGAACATCAGGTATGTGCTGATACTGCTAATGTATCAAATTCCGGAAAGAAAACCGATGAAAGTCATATTTCTGAAAAAAGTCAAATTTGTGAACGTCACTGTCAAAACGGTGAAATTAGGAGAATGATGACTAGACAGAGTGTTCCGAAGGATTTGCCAATTTTCAACGGAGATCCTACGGAGTGGCCTAATTTCATTCAGCAATATAGGACATCAACGAATATTTGTAGTTTTACGAATGAGGAAAATCAATGTCGACTTCAAAAATGCCTCAAAGGTAATGCAAGGAAAATTGTTCAGTCCCTTTTGATTTTACCTCAGAATGTTGATAAAGTAATCGATCTTCTTGAGAAACGGTTTGGTCGGCCCGAATTTATTATTTCACTTTTACTAGACAGGGTGAGAAAATATTCCATTATCAAAGATGATCGATGATACCATTTTCTGATGAGGTGAAAAACCTTGTAGCAACCATTGAAGCATTGGGTGAGGAAGATCACTTACGAAATCCATTATTACTACAAGAATTACTCAACAAGTTACCGACTTCACAAAAATTGAGTTGGATTCAATACATTTCTGATAGACAAGTCATAAGTCATAAGTTAGTTGAATTCAGTGTATGGTTAGACACAAAAGCCGATGCGGCATGTCAACTACAGACTCCTCATATTCCAGATCAGGGACATTTCAACGATAAAAAGCCGAAATTTAGGAATAGAGAAGTAACACTCGCGACTAAATGTGTTATCAAAAAATGTATGTGCTGTGAAAATGAAATGCACCATTTGAGTATTTGTCCAAAATTCAAGTCCTTCTCAACTGACGAAAGATGGTCATTTGTAACATCTAATAAAGTATGTTTTTCTTGTCTTTATCCTTATCACTCCATAAGAGAATGTAGGAGGAGAAAAACTTGCAAAGTACAAGGCTGTGAAAAACCTCATAATGAACTTTTACATACTCCTGAGGTTCCAACTACTGAAGAGTCGAACAATTCGAAAAAAAATGAATTTAATTGTCATATCTCTACAGATAGGGAAGTATTGCTAAAAATTTTGCCAGTGGTGATAAATAAAGACAACCATATATTCAAAACATTCGCACTTCTAGACGATGCATCCACTGTAACTTTAATAGATGAAGATTTAGCCAATGAAATGGAACTAAGTGGACCCCAAAAATCTTTATGTTTACAGTGGACAAATAATCAAGTGAAAATGCAAAATGATTCTAGAATTGTCACCATGAAAGTCTGCGGTGAAAATAATTCAAATATTAGTCATTATTCACGACATGTCAGAACATTTAAGGGACTCTCATTACCCAAACAAACAATTAATATCAAGGGAATCCGACAAAAATACCCGTATATTGACTCTAGTATCCCATCGATATTTAAAGCTCAACCAAAGATATTGATTGGTCAAGACAATTGGCCTCTGTTGGTAAGTCAGAAAGTAATAACTGGACCTTGGCATGGACCTGCAGCTAGCAAGACTCCTCTCGGATGGGTAGTCCACGGAAATTTCAGATTGGATCATCCCGCAATATCTGAACATTATGTTTGCTTCATGAACCACAAGGAGAAGGATAGCCTCGACATTTTGCATGACTTGGTGAAGGAGCAGTGGAAGATGGAATCTTTTGTTGAGGTGAGAAATCCATTATCAAGAGAAGATATGAAAGCTCAACAAATCTTGGATAATACAATGCGCAGAATTGGAGACAGGTTTGAAACCGGGCTATTATGGAAGACTGACAACAACAATCTGCCAGAAAGCAAGAAAAATGCATTGAGGCGACTTTACTGTACCGAGAGACGGATGGACAAAGACCAAAACTTTGCCAAGAATTATATGGCCAAGATTGACGACATGGAGAAGAAAAATTATATTTCAAAGCTGTCGTGAAAAGAAGCTGAAGAATATGGTGAAAAAATATGGTATCTCCCACATTTCAGCATTACTAATCCAAATAAACCAAATAAATTAAGAATAGTATTTGATGCAGCATCCAGATCAAATGGGGTAAGTCTGAACGATTTTCTACTTACTGGACCAGACCTTTATAATTCTTTACACACCATTCTTTTGAATTTTCGCATAAAGAAATTCGCTTTCACCGCTGATATCAAGGAAATGTTTCTTCAAGTCGAAGTCAGAAAAGAAGATCGAGCAGCTCAGAGAATTCTTTATCGAGGAATGGAGAGAAATAGAGAACCGGACGTTTATGAGATCAATGTTGTCTTTTTCGGTTCAGTCAGCGGTCCATGTCTGGCACAAGAAGCCAAAAATAGAAATGCGCGTGATTTTGAAAAGAATTACCCTGAGGCTGCTGAAGCTATAATCCAGTCTCACTACATGGATGACTACCTAGGAGGAGCAGACACCGAGTTAGAAGCTGAAAAGCTGATTCACGATTGTATTTATGTACATAGTAGGGGAGGTTTTGTAATCTGCAACTGGATTGCGAATAATCAATGCATACTCAGAAATGTAGACCAGACACTTTTAGCAGACAGCCAGAAGAATTTTGATAAATCAGATTCGTCAACAGAACGAATACTTGGAGTTTGGTGGAATCCAAAGGAAGACAACTTCAGATTTCAAACAAGATTCCATAAGATCAGCAAAGATTTATTAGAAAATAAGAAGATACCAACTAAACGAGAGGTTCTGAAAGTTGTGATGTCGGTATTTGATCCACTGGGATTCTTAGGAAATTTCATAGTTCACGGGAAGATACTACTGCAGGATATCTGGAGGAGTAAAGTTGACTGGGATGACGAAATTCCAGATTCGTTATATGAAAAATGGAATACGTGGATGAATGACCTGGATAACATCTATCGTTTCAGACTACCTCGACAATATTGTGCGATGGACAGAATCAGCAGCTCAATTCAATTGCATATATTTTGTGATGCTTCTGAAAATGCTTACGCATGTGTTGCTTATACTAGGTGGCAGCAAAACAAAGAAGTCAAAGTATGCTTCATGAATGCGAAAACTCGAGTATCTCCTCTCAAACCTCTGTCTATACCTCGTCTTGAACTGCAGGCAGCTCTGATGGGAGCGAGATTAGGACTGTACCTGAAAAACAATATACAACTCAATATTTCTAATACATTTTATTGGACAGACTCGAAGACTGTGTTGTATTGGATTCGTTCAGAGGCCAGACGCTTTCCCATGTTCGTCGCGCAACGACTTGGAGAAATTCAAGAAATCACAAATGTTTTCGAATGGAATCATGTCTCTTCCAAGGAGAATGTTGCCGATGAAGCCACAAAACGCTACGGAAAGTTGGATTTTTCTGAAAGAAGTAGGTGGATAAATGGACCTCCATTTTTATTAGAATCAATGGATAAATGGCCTAAAGAAGAAAGTAAAGATTCAGAAATTAACTATGAAGAGGCAGAAACGAAAAAGGAATTTGTTATTTTACAAGTGATAAGACACCTAATAGATGGTCCAGATCCTGAAAGATTCTCAAAAGGGCAACGAATCTTGAGATCGACTGCTTGGATGAACAGATTTATTGACAACTGCAGAAAAACGAATAGGAATGGTGAGTTAGATGAAACTGAACTAAGAAGATCGGAACATCTATTATTGAGAAAGTCACAAATGGAATCATTTCCTGAAGAAATAGCCATTTTGAAAGCGGACAGAAAAATAACAACATCCAGTAGATTATTTTCTCTTGACGTGATTATGAATGAAGATGGACTTCTGAGGCTTGGTGGAAGGTTGAACAATGTATCAAACCTACATCAGGATACGAAAAATCCTATTATATTGGATCCCAAGAATAAAATTACCAAGTTGATAGTCCAATTTCACCATGAACTTGTGAATCACCATGGACAAGAACAGGTGATAAACAACTTACGACAAAAATACTGGATATTAAGAATGCGACAAGCTGTGAGAAGTTGCTGGTCAAATTGCCAAAGATGTAGAAACAGAAGAAGCATTCCAGTTGAACCAATCATGGGACAACTACCGACATGTCGACTAGAACCTACAATCCGACCATTCATCAAGACAGGAGTGGACTACTTTGGACCTCTGGGAATAACCGTGAAAAGAACTCACGAAAAAAGGTACGGTGTCATCTTCACGTGTATGGTAACTCGCGCAGTCCACTTAGAAATTGCTAATGATTTGAGCACTGATGGATTCATCAATGTATTTAGACAGTTTGGAAGCCGAAGAGGATTTCCCGAAGAGATCTACAGTGACAATGGTCTTTGTTTCAAAGGAGCTGCAAGAGAACTCACCGAAAATCTTCAAAAATTAGACCAGCCAGAAATTCGGAAATTTTGTTCTTTGAGGAATATGAAGTGCTCCACTAGCTCCATTTATGGGTGGAGCTTGGGAACGCTTAATTCAATCAATCAAGAAAAACCTCAGCGAAGTCCTGACTGAAAAATTCCCTCAAGAATACGTGCTAAGGACGGCACTTGTAGAAATCGAAAATATACTCAATTCAAGACCACTGACTCACGTCTCAACTGACCAAAATGATCCCGAAACTTTGACTCCTAATCATTTTTTGATTGGACCATCGTATGCCTCTCTACCATGTGCGAAGATAGAAGAAAATAATATAAATCTCTTGAAGAAATGGAAAATTGCCCAAAAACTTGCAGATTCTTTTTGGAAAAGATGGTCACGAGAATATGTTCTATCACTTATCAAGAGGACTAAGTGGCATAATGATCCCACAAACATCCAAATAGGAGATATAGTTTTGATAGCTGATCCGAATGGACCAAGAAACTGTTGGCTAAAAGGAAAAATAGTTCAACTTTACCCTGGTAAAGATGGGAGAGTTCGAGTAGTTGATGTTATGACCGCTAGCAAAACAGTATTTCGACGTCCAGTTTCCCGATTATGCATACTACCTGTGAACGACAAAACTACCAAGAAAGACAATGAAGAAGAAAGTAATTGTGCTCAAGAACTCATGGAGAACAATTACTGAGGAGGAGAAATGTGGAAGATTAGAAATTATTATATTTTATGTTGAACACGTTGTATAAATGTTCATATATCAAGTTAGAACTTTGTGTCAAAAAAAAAAGACAGATGAAAAAATAAATACAATTTGGAGAATAGTGAAAGTTAATTTTCGTTCTTCGAGACCGGATTGTCAAGTAAATTCCTACAATTTTAGGTAAATATATTCATCAATGGGGGTGTGTGTACTTGACCCCCAGTATTCTGAATATTTGAAATTTATTTTGTGTTTTGTTTTCCTCACACGATGTATCTCTTTGTGCTGAAGTGATGTACCAATTTTAAGATTGAAATCTTACTAAATACGCGAGTAATTGAAAAAAAAACAGCTTCAAATTTCCAACTTTGACACCCTGTATATCGAATATCAAGGGCTGAAATGGAAAATGGTATTCAGAAACTCATATTGTTTTTGTTCAAGGAATATATGGTTAATGGATTGACCTCCTTCTAGCGGACACCCTGTATTATGGGACCAAACTGTCACCTATTGGTGTGATCACTAATTTCAAGAATTTATAGAACCTCTATTGAAAAATATACTCACATCATAGTATCTGTAGATACAATCGATATAAATACACAAAATTTCAAATAATTATTGACACGAATGAAAGATGATATATTGATTGACAGAGAATACCGATACTGATATAGAGAGAATTATCTTTGGAATAGCTTTCAAAATAAACTGATCTTACAATGAATGACCGCTCGATTGCTTCCTTATCAATGCAGTTGTGCGAGTTCATTCTTCTTATCAGTTAATTACAATTTTTTCATTAATTCATCAGAATAAAATTTGAGCGATTCGGTTAGTGAACGCCAACACCTGCAAGTGACTAAATTGGTACACCCACATTTTGCATTCTCAATGCTTATTTACGCATTAACTTGAACAACAATCATATACCCAGCGAGCACAAACATCCCTGGGATGTTTTGGGATGTTTTGAAAATGTTGGCATGAAGATGTTATTTTGAGACGTAATATGCACTGACCAAAGGGGTCTTTGAACGATATTAAAGTATTGTTAAATACTGTCTGTAGGTTAATCGAGGAGGTGGTATATTCATTATTTCAAATTTTTTGGGATTTTCTCTCCTCGTTTCTATAAAATAAAAATATGAATATTATTTCAAAATACGTGTAGTAAGGACAAATCAGATGATTTGCCCCAAAATGTCACTGCGTTTAAAGAATTTCCCTATCAGAGAGCCTAAAAGAAAAATTCACTAGCTTGTCAGTGACAATTTGTATTGAAAAAATTTTTGGAGAAGGGAAATAAAGGTATATAGAAAAAATATCAAATTTTCACTTATCTTTGGACGTTTCGGGACCGGTTCTGCTCCCGTTTTCAACATAAGAAGAGATTATTTCAATAGCGAAGTCGTATAATGTCTTGAAGCTTTTCAGTTTTCAATGACAATTGGTGACGTTGGCAATCAAATGAGTTACAGGATGTTTTCATTAATTGATCTTGAATTTACCATTTTCATGTTCAGATTTTAGTAGTGAATACCATGTTCTGTCTATATCAACTGAACAAGAAGCAATGTTATTGTCTCCGTTCAGAAGAATGCAAGCAGATTCCTTGATTTTTCTCTTCTGGTTGTTATCTTCTTTTCCAATAATTTTAATATTATTCCACTCTGCCATATGTTGTCCGTCTTCAGTAAGGATATGTTCAGCTAGTTTCGATTTATCGATGTTTCTTTTCTTTATATTGTACTTATGTTCCTTCGTCCTTACTGAAAGAGGTCTCTTGGTTTCACCTGTATAAAACTTTCCACAAACACAAGGTATACTGTAAATACAATTTTTTGATGATTGTTCTTCATTTTTCGGCTTTGTTTGAGTTAGAATTGATCTCATTGTATTTTCAGTTTTGAACACAGTTTTCACTTGAAATTTATCACCAACACGTTTTATTTTTTCAGATATGCCGGGAATGTATGGTATTATATTTGTCGTTATTGATGGTTGATTTTGTTGTGGTTGACCCTGTTTGTTTTCAATTCGATGAATCGTCCTATCGACAAAATTCTTTGGATAAGAATTGAGTTGGAGAACATTTTTAATGTGGTGGACTTCGTTATTGAAAATTTGTTGGTCAGATGATATTGATTTGGCTCTATCATGGAGTGATTTGATTATTCCTTTCTTAATACTTTTCGGATGATTTGATTGAAAGTTCAAGTATCTGTTAGTATGGGTCTTTTTACGATAAACACTCGTTACAAAGATGTTATTTGATTTTTCAATAAGAACATCTAGAAACGGTAATTGATTATTAGATTCAATTTCCAAAGTGAACTTTATTGTAGGTTCGGCATTGTTCACATAATCCAGAAAATTATCTAGCTCCATAACATTATTGTGAGGCCAAATTATGAAAATATCATCTACGTATCGCCACCATGTTTTAGGTTGTTTTTGGTTATTTTTGATGATGTTGTCTTCAAAATTCTCAATAAATATATTGCTTAAAATTGGAGATAATGGCGATCCCATGGCCATTCCAAAGTTTTGTTGATAAAACTCATCACCCAATTGAAAATATGTTGTTTTTAGACACAATTCCAAAAATTCCATTATTCCTTCGATACTTAAATTAGTTCTTTCAGTGAGACTTTCATCGTCTTCTAATTTATGTTTCACTATTTGTAAAGTTTTATCTATTGGAACATTTGTGAATAAACTTACTACATCAAAACTAACAAGAGTATCATTTGTATCAAGAGTGATGTCATTAAGTTTTTCTAAGAAATGGGGAGTATTTCTGATGTAACTCTCACTTTTTCCTGAAATAGGATTGATGATATTCAAGAGAAATCTTGCTAAATTTTGACATGGAGATCCAATTGAACTCACGATTGGTCTCAATGGAACATTTGGTTTGTGTATTTTTGGAAGTCCGTAAAAATGAGGAGGTTTGCTGTGATATGTGGAGATATTCTTTCTTTCCGCGAGTGTCAAGAAACCAAGAGACCTCTTTCAGTAAGGACGAAGGAACATAAGTACAATATAAAGAAAAGAAACATCGATAAATCGAAACTAGCTGAACATATCCTTACTGAAGACGGACAACATATGGCAGAGTGGAATAATATTAAAATTATTGGAAAAGAAGATAACAACCAGAAGAGAAAAATCAAGGAATCTGCTTGCATTCTTCTGAACGGAGACAATAACATTGCTTCTTGTTCAGTTGATATAGACAGAACATGGTATTCACTACTAAAATCTGAACATGAAAATGGTAAATTCAAGATCAATTAATGAAAACATCCTGTAACTCATTTGATTGCCAACGTCACCAATTGTCATTGAAAACTGAAAAGCTTCAAGACATTATACGACTTCGCTATTGAAATAATCTCTTCTTATGTTGAAAACGGGAGCAGAACCGGCCCCGAAACGTCCAAAGATAAGTGAAAATTTGATATTTTTTCTATATACCTTTATTTCCCTTCTCCAAAAATTTTTTCAATACAAATTGTCACTGACAAGCTAGTGAATTTTTCTTTTAGGCTCTCTGATAGGGAAATTCTTTAAACGCAGTGACATTTTGGGGCAAATCATCTGATTTGTCCTTACTACACGTATATTGAAATAATATTCATATTTTTATTTTATAGAGATGAGGAGAGAGAATCCCAAAAAATTTGGAATAATGAATTAAAGTATTGTTTTTGTTCTTCTGTGGCATTTCTTTGTTTGCCTACTGAGAGGTATCCCTGGGATGTTTTGGGATGTTTTAGAAATGTAGGCATGAGGATGTTTTTTTGAGGCGTAATATGCACTACCCAAAGAGGTCTTAAAAGGATATTGAAAGTATTGTTTTTGTTCTTTTGTGCCCTTCCTTTGTTTGCCCCACGACAACGTCTCATGCTTACGTCACAATACAATGAATTCTGATTTGTTTTCGATTTTGTTCTTCTTGTTCGCAATTGGCATTCGCGTTTGGAGCGTGTCACGCTTACATCACGCTGCTAACGAACAGAAAGGAATTTGGTGAAGTTTATTGTGTTAGAAGACTTATTTAGTTTGTAATAATGACCATCAGATGCAAGATGTGTTGTTCGGTGCCTCAGTGTAATCAATATATAAAAGTACGAATTCATCAATACACAGCTTCTCCGCAGTTGCAAAATTATGCATTGTGGAGAACATTTCAAAAATTGGGAAACCTATTTCCAATTATACGTCTGTGTGTAGTGAGCACTACTCAGAAACCGATTAAGAAGGAAATTTCATATCAAGAAAATATTTTTATGCATGTTCAATCTATTTTTAATGCATTTTTTCATTCAAGGGAATTGGAATCCTAATGCAAAAGTTCATTTTGACATAAGGCTTCAGAAAAGTACCTCGAAAAGGGTTTTTTATAGCGATTTAATGTGCGCAAGACTCGTTGAAAATGTTCTGTTGTGTCCATGAAAAGGCTTTAAAAAGAACTAGGGAGAAGGTAGTTTTGTGACATATCAAGGACATCTCGATAATTGCCGCCTGCGGCGGACATTGGCTGTTCTATAATAGTTCTATTCATGTGTGAACAGAACATCGCAGTGGAGGTTCAATGTCTCGAAATCTCGTACTTTTAACATCTCTGAGATGTTTTTGTGCTCGCTGGGTACGAGAGTCAATGCGATCTATACAGGGTTTCTCGAAATTACGTAGAAAGATTTCCAACACAGATTCTGTGAACAAAATTATTAAATGAAGTTCATACAAAGATGAGTCCATAAATGGCCTTCTGGGGAGTTATAGCTTCCTGAAGAAGAGTCCGAGATGATGTTTTTATGCCCAATTTGAAAATGTTGAGAATTTTTCGAAATTTTGATCAGGAGAAGATTAAAACTGAATGCTCTATCCTAGTGGGCTACTTATACACTTGAAAAGTTAGAAATATACGAAATTATCTGTAATGATTGTGATGTAACATATATGGGACAAACTAGGCGTCCCATAAAAACAAGGTTCAAAGAACACTACACTGTTTTACCACAAACCAAACCGATTTTTTAAACGCCTCGACACGTTTTTTTCGCTAACTATGTTATGCTACTTATATACCTAGTATATAAGCAGCACACTAGAATAGGATATTTAGTTTCAATCTTCGCCTGAAGATGCTAACATAGTTAGCGAAACACGTGTAGAGGCGTTTAAAAAATCGGTTTGGTTAGTGGTAAAACAGTGTAGTGTATTATCGTGCCGAAGGTTTTCACTTTATACCCACTAAAACTATTCGAAAAGGGCTCTATTGGCGAAATATGACATTAGTGAATTCTTCAGCATTATGAAGATCCAACTAGAAAGTCCTATATCCTAAATTTCAGTAGTTGGCAGGCCTCCTCGATATAACAAAACCTCATGAAATTGGTTTGGCATAGATTCTATGAGGCTGTTGATGAAGTCTATTGATATATTGCCTCCCATTCTTCTGATACAGCTTGGATAAGGTTGTCATTACTTTGGGGTGCCTCTCGCCTTCTCGATAGTTTGGGTTCCATTCAGCTCCACACATGTTCAATCAAATTCAGATCTGGAGATAATGCTGGTCACCACATTCTCATAACATAAGTGTATTCTAGAGTTCGTAATTTGTCAGATGAGTTGTGAAACACTCAGTATATTGAACAACAATACTCTGTGTCTCATACTTCCCAGCGAGCACAAACATTCCTGGGATATTTTGGGATGTTTTGGAAATGTTGGCATGAAGATGTTATTTTGAGACGTAATATGCACTGACCAAAGAGGTCTTTGAAGGATATTGAAGTATTGTTTTTGTTCTTCTGTGGCATTTCTTTGTTTGCCTACTGAGAGGTATCTCTGGGATGTTTTGGGATGTTTTAGGAATGTAGGCATGAGGATGTTTTTTTGAGGCGTAATATGCACTTCCCGAAGAGGTCTCAGAAGGATATTGGAAGTATTGTTTTTGTTCTTTTGTGCCCTTTCTTTGTTTGCCCCACCACAACGTCTCATATGCTTATACGTCACAATACGAGAATTCTGATTTGTTCGATTTTGTTCTTCTTGTTCGCAATTGGCATTCGCGTTTGCAGCGTGTCACGCTTACATCACGCTGCTAACGAACAGAAAAGAACTTGATGAAGTTTATTATGTTAAAAGACTTATTTAGTATGCAATAATGACCTTCAGATGCAAGATGTGTTGTTCGGTGCCTCAGTGTAATCAATATATTGAAGTACGAATTCATCAATACACATAGCTTCTCCGCAGTTGCAAAATTATGCATTGTGGAGAACATTTCATAAATTGAGAAACCTATTTCCAATTATATGTCTGTGTGTAGTAAGCACTACTCAAAAACCGATAAGGAAGGTAATTTCATATCAAGCAAATATTTTTATATTCAATCTATTTTTAATGCATTTTTTCATTCAAGGGAAATGGAATCCTAATGCAAAAGTTCATTTTGACAAAAGGCTTCAGAAAAGTACCTCGAAATGGTTTTTTTACAGCGATTCAATGTGCGCAAGACGCGTTGAAAATGTTCTGTTGTGTCCATGAAAATGCTTCAAAGAGAACTAGGGAGAAGATAGTTTTGTGACATATATCAAGGACATCTCGATAATTGCCGCCTGCGGCGGACATTGGCTGTTCTATAATAGTTCTATTCATGTGTGAACAGAACATCGCAGTGGAAGTTCAATGTCTCGAAATCTCGTACTTTCAACATCTCTGAGATGTTTTTGTATGCTCGCTGGGTTGGGTAATAAATATTGGAAATCAGTTGAAAAATGATAAGAATCATCGATATCAGGGAACAAGTTCGAATTGAAAATTTTCATCCTGTATTTATATTAGAGGCGAATTTTCGAAAACGTCTCGAGTTAATAGTCTAATATAAATAATGGATTTCGAGAATGCCGTTTCTGAATATCCTGAATCGAATGGGCCATGGTTTTAGTCACCATTTTTTATTTTTTTACTGAAATGATATTTTGTACTATTTTCTTATCATCCTGAATATTCCACAATAGTGTTTATTTCGTCTTCCATCGTCCTCCACAAAACAAGAGAACAGTTCTTTCCAATAGTCAGCACAAGTGGAGTTCTAGAGAAAAATTTCAAGAAATGCAAGACTTTCGAAACGAAATCGAATTTTTGTTTCAATGGCCAATTAAGGAGAAATCACGAAAACTTCCCGAGATGAGGTCCCAGTGTATCATAATATGACTGACTTTTGATCAGAAAAAAATTCCTCGAGTTCTGGAAGCATTGGAAATGTAGACCTTAGTGTATTGGTTCCACTTTTCACCCTGTCTAAGTTTTGTTCTGCGGACTTTTTCAGAGTGTTCTAGCTATCTCTCTGAAGCCGATGAAATATCACATCTGATATCGAAAACGGCATGAAGATCGGTAAATTTTTTCAAGAAATACAGGTCTTCCAAATAGAGTCAAATTATGAGTGACCCAGTTAGTGTGTTGAGAACTGTATAGTATCAACATACCTTTATTTCTCTTCTCCGAACCTTTCTCAATTCAAATTGTCATTGACAAGCTGGTGAATTTTTCTTTTAGCTCTCTGATAGGAAAATTCTTTAAACGCAGTGACATTTTGGGGCAAATCATCTGATTCGTCCTTACTACACGTATATTGAAATAATATTCATATTTTTATTTTATAGAAACGAGGAGAGAATATCCCAAATAATCTGGAATAATAGTTTGAACCACTTTGAGATATGGATGATTTTCAAGAGTCAGTTGAATCATGGAAAAGTTGCACAATTTGATGCTGATCAAAATGCCGCCCAAATATTTTGGAAATTCCGAATACCTCCGATGATATTTTTGGATAAACTGAATATTCGCGACTTCGCTTTTATTATTTTCTGACTTTATTTGGAGTGATATAACAAAATAAGGTTCATATTATCATTGCCACTTTTTCCGCTCTATCCAATGGTATCAATAGATTCGTGATCCGACGTTTCGTTTTCGAGAAGACATCATCAACTGTTGTTTTATGTCGAAAAAAAAATTTGTTCCTGAAATCTCAATATAATGACATAAGTATATCACACTCTATGATTATTTTGAACCAAAAAATCATAATCAGTATATTATTTGATGATGAATATGGCAACGAGAAAACGAAACGTTGGATCAAATAAGATCTGATGACGACATATTATTGTAGAAAAGGAAAAATGGCTGCAATAATGTTTTATTTTGGTCTATCTGTTTCATTAGTGAAATCAGAAAAAACAATTTTTCAAAAAATTTGAAACTTCGAGATTAACTTCCTATAATATGCACTTTAGGGATTTGAAAGGTACTTTAAATCCGTGCTCTTGGTGAAAAAAAGTGGTACTTTCGATCCCTAGGAATTTAAAGTACCACTTTTTTTCCCAAAATCTGGATCACTATCTATAGTGACTGAGGACGTTGAAATGGTATTAGAAATAAAGTACATATACGGTTCAGTGGCATGTTTTTGTTAGTTTTAACGTTTTACCTATCCGAACGTCGTGCCATATCTTCGTAGTCGTTTGAAAAAATCTCTTCAAACCCGGCATTGTTGAATTTGTAATAATGAACTCAACTTGAAGATGGAATAATATACTTTGTGTCCTTATTCAAATGATGAAGTTGAGGTGCACTTCGGTGTGACCCTGTATACCTACGATTTATTCAATAATAAAATTCGAGTGAGCATCATCAAATATACTGGGTGACCAAATTCCAAGTCATTCGATCGCGCGGTTGATTTTTTACAGGGGGGGGACATTTTAGCTGGGACACGGTGTATAATCCTCATCAGGACTAAAGTGTTTTCAAATTACCACTTTTCACACACTATCAACACAAAACTATTACTGCGACATATCATCTGTAATAGAAAAAGAAAGTTATTTGTAACTAAGTCATAGTGAGCTATGACCTACATTTGGAAAACTAAAGTTGGTGCTGATATCTCAAATTCTAGAAGAGTTGGTATAAATTTCATATTCTTTTCGAAATCACTTTGAAAAACTGCCATGGGAATGTGAAATTCCTATTTGAATATTTTCCTAAATAAAGAAGTTACGTAGGAAACATGAAAATGATGAAAATCTGTTTTTTGCGTATGAAACAAAAACGAATAGATTATATCAAAATATTTTTTCACATTATAGTTGGCCTTGACAAACTCCACATTTGGTGTCATTTAACCGACCTCGTATCTCTCATCGTTAAAAAGTTACCCATGGTGAGCATGGTAAGTGGGACACACTGTATATACACAATATACAATATACCATTCAGTCATCGTATGATATACCAATATAACAGAATATATATCTTGCTATATATAGATTAATGTGTACAAAATTGTACAATAATAGCACCTAAGTGAGTTAACACTTGTGCTACAAAGTAATATCAATAAATCTAAGTACAGTTGTACCCGGATGTAGGCTATTTGGAGCCTTAGGTCACTCCCCCACTATCTTCCAAGCTGAAATACATGTCATCAACCTTTGGGCCCAAAGGTGCCTGAGCAAAGGTCTGAGGGGTGCCAACATATATATCTACTCAGACAGCCAAGCCGCACTAGAAGCCCTAAAATCATTCGTTTTTACATCAAAGATTACATGGGACTGCTTTGAAACCCTCATGCAACTGGGAAAGGACAACAAAGTCACACTTATGTGCGGGTTCCAGGGCATGAAGGAATCAAAGGAAATGAGGCAGCTGATCGCCTTGCAAAAAAAGGTGCAGCATCTGCACTTTTTGGTCATGAGCCTTTTTGTGGGATAAGCAAATGTCACCTAAAGGGAGAACTCAGGAAATGGGAAGAAATTGAAAAGTCCTTCTACTAGAGAGCAACTCCAGGTCAACGACAAGCGAAAAGGTTCATCAACCATTCACAGAACCGAGCCAAAGAGCTACTCAGCCTCAGCAAACCAGAGCTAAAGCTTATCACAGGCTTTCTCACAGGACACGGCCCTCTGAGGTACCACTTCAAAAAGATGGGCCTGGCGGAGACTGACACTTACCGCTTTTGTAACAATGCGACCGAAACCGCGGAACACGCAGATACTTTGCTCATGTGAAGTATTAGTCCGCCAAAAGCTGAACCACCTAGAACAGGTCTATCTCACCCCTGCTGAAGTGGAAAATTCAACCGTCAGGAAAATCGTGGGATTCATCAGAAGTCTAGGGTTAGAGGACCAAAACTAGATAGGGGTAATCACAATCGATCTTCTAGGTCGTAGTGATCGAGAGGTCTCCCAGCCTATATACGACCCATCTACAATCTACAATCTAATCTACAAGTACAGTTGTGTACAGAGAGTAAGGAAACAATAGTGGTAGTGTACCTATTGATTTTCTGATATTTTGATAAATTCAAATAAGTAGTTTTAAAAATTTTTTTAGATTCCCTCGAAAAGATTTTTCATATGCATGTTTTATCACAAGAGGTAGAATATTACAAATGTTAGGCAATGTGTTGGTTAGAAAACGATGACAAACATTTTTATTGAATTTTGGAGTGGGTAGCAATTCGTTGGTTGTACTTCTAGTAATATAAACTGTGGAAACATAATTATGAAATATCTTATTTTTGTATTTTTGAAAGCATACATACATAGACTGTGAGAGTATAGTGATCGAATATTATTAATAAATCAGTGTTAGCTCAGCATGATTTGCTACAGCAAACTGCAGTTCAGAAACTTGGTGAAATTGAACGATATTACGACCTAACGCTCCCCAATAATCCTAGAAGATTCTTTCCGCAAAAGGAACAAAGCCAGATACCATTGAAGAGAATATAGTGGCGACACTATACCTCAAAATGCTGCCGTTTCCGTGGTATCTCACTTGCAGTATTAATTAATTTGCACCTCCGAAGCATCGTCCACCAATGTTCTAAGATACCTTCCTGACCCAAAAGCAGTTGAGCAGTTTTTTGCAAAAGTATGGAAAATAAATATTTTCGAAAAATCTGTTTTTTTCGTGTGGAGTCTACCATACGATTCCGCAAGGAATTATTTTCTGATAGCATGATTCTACACATGATTACCTATCGTCCTGACCCAAAAGCAGTTGAGCAGTTTTTTGCAAAAGTATGGAAAAAATATTTTCGAAAAATCTGTTTTTTTCGTGTGGAGTCTACCATACGATTTGGCAAGGAATTATTTTCTGATAGCATGATTCTCCTATCTTCTTGACCCAAAAGCAGCTTAGCAGTTTTCTGCAAAAGTATCGAAAACATTTTTTTTCGAAAAATCTGTTTTTTTCATGTGGAGTCTACCATACGATTTTTGGCAAGGAATTATTTTCTGATAGCATGATTCTACACATGATTACCTATCTTCTTGATCCAATAGCAGTTGAGCAGTATTTTGCAAAAGTATCGAAAAAAAAATATTTTCGAAAAATCTCTTTTTTTCGTGTGGAGTCTACCGTACGATTTGGCAAGGAATTATATTTTGATAACATGATTCTACACATGATTACCTATCTTCCTGATCTGAAAGCATCTAAGCAATTTTTTTGCAAAAGTATGAAAAAAAATATTTTCGAAAAATCTGTTTTTTTCGTGTGGAGTCTACCATACGATTTGGCAAGGAATTATTTTCTGATAGCATGATTCTACACATGATAACCTATCTTCCTGACGTAAAAGCAGCTGAGCAGTTTTTTGCAAAAGTATGGAAAAAAATATTTTCGAAAAATCTGTTTTTTTCATGTGGAGTCTACCATACGATTTCGCAAGGAATTATTTCCTGATAGCATGATTCTACACATGATTACCTATCTTCCTGACCTGTAAGCAGCTGATCAGTTTTTTGCAAAAGTATGAAAACAAAATATTTTCGAAAAATCTGTTTTTTTTTTCGTGTGGAGCCTACCATACGATTTGACAAGGAATTATTTTCTGATAGCATGATTCTACACATGATTGCCTATCTTCCTGACCCAAAAGCAGCTGAGCAGTTTTTTGCAAAAGTATGGAAAAGAAATATCTTCGAAAAATCTGTTTTTTTCGTGTGGAGTCTACCATACGATTCCGCAAGGAATTATTTTCTGATAGCATGATTCTCCACATGATTAACTATCTTCTTGACCCAATAGCAGTTGAGCAGTATTCTGCAAAAGTATCGAAAAAAAAATATTTTCCAAAAATCTCTTTTTTTCGTGTGGAGTCTACCATACAATTTGACAAGGAATTATTTTTTGATAGCATGATTCTACACATGATTACCTATCTTCCTGACCTGAAAGCAGCTAAGCAGTTTTTTTGCAAAAGTATGAAAAAAAAATATTTTCGAAAAATCTGTTTTTTTCGTGTGGAGTCTACCATACGATTTCGCAAGGAATTATTTCCTGATAGCATGATTCTACACATGATTGCCTATCTTCCTGACTCAGAAGCAGCTGAGCAGTTTTTTGCAAAAGTATGAAAAAGAAATATCTTCGAAAAATCTGTTTTTTTCGTGTGGAGTCTACCATACGATTCCGCAAGGAATTATTTTCTGATAGCATGATTCTACACATGATTAACTATCGTCCTGACCCAAAAGCAGCTGAGCAGTTTTTTGACAAAGTATCGAAAATAAAATATTTTAGAAATTTTAGTCTTCCATAGTCCATACCTATGATTTGGTAAGGAATGATTATTCTAAAGACTCAATAGAGAATGATTCGAGACAAGAGTCTCGAGATCATACCCGTGTGTTCACCGAACACGCCCGATCGTTACCTAAGCGGTGGGGACTGGGGAGACCGAGACGTAAGCAGGCAGCCATGATACAATGAGTGGGCAGGCAGCTTCTCTCATGCAGTTTTTGTAGTACGGGGTGGGCCACCAACAGTTTTCTTGATCACATTTCAACATTTTTTTTTTTCGAATAAATAAGAAACATTTGATAGGCATCAAG
This sequence comes from Phaedon cochleariae, assembly GCA_918026855.4. Taxonomy (NCBI): domain Eukaryota; kingdom Metazoa; phylum Arthropoda; class Insecta; order Coleoptera; family Chrysomelidae; genus Phaedon; species Phaedon cochleariae. The sequence continues at coordinate 5,274,638 of OU896723.1, forward strand.
TGATCTACTTACTGCGACCTATCAGATAATGAAAGCGATGATTTGATTTGCAATAATTCGCTATGTCACGACGAGTCCTACATGTAAAAATAGCGAACCACTCATCGAAAATCATGAAACTATATCTATATGTACAGTCGTCTTCAGAGATCATGTCGCACATGGACGGTGTCAGCTCCCTAGATCACCGCTGCAATAAGAGCGCTGATACCGTCAAACCGCGACATGTTCGTTGAAGACGACTGTACATATTATATGCTTATGTTTTGATCAAGGTTGGTAGAACTGATTATAATTTGTATAGGAAGGTTGCCTCGATCGATAGTGCGGCAAGGGGGGAAACGGTCACTCGTGACGTCACAGGCAGTAAGACGACAAGTTGTCAACCTTAAAGCGACATGTCATGAAATGTTTACCAAATAGAGTATACAAACATGATACAAACTTTTTGTTCTGCTCAGCATATTTATATTAATTTATTGTATATAATTATAAGTGAGTACCATTATAAAATATGGATATTTACATATACTTCTGTATAATACCTTCAATCTTCGAAATGAGAAGGCAATTTTGGATGGATCAGTAGTACAGAGAGGAATACCTATCTGAAATTTTGTTCCAGGGGCTATTTACCAGGTCATGGTACCAGGTATGTGTGTTTTGAGGTATGGAGCATAATAATTATGGAGCTAGTGATTACTTATGCATTGATTATGAACCTACTCATCCTATAAATATCCTGCAAATCAGATAATGTGAACAAGAAACTACAGATAATATAAGAATAATCAACTGATGATCCAGAAGTAGTAGCAGTGGACCAATATTCGTACACAACAGATCACTTATTTTATCAATATAACTCTGTATTCTGAAAAATTGACAAACTTTCTTAGATACCTATAGAAAATACAAGAGGAAATAGTATTTCATTGTTTGATTATATTGTAGTCAAAAACAGAGCAATCGATCGAAGTATTTGAGCATAAAAAAATAACAAAATATGATTCTGAACAAAATTAATGAAAAATAACACTACTTATAAGTGAACCTATAATGAAGGATAGTTCAAGGAATCTCTCAAATAAACATAGCTCCTCTTCGTTGGGTAACGTACTCTTGCTCAAATATCTCAACTTGAACGTGTGATATCTTCTGATGTCCATTTTACCCGTTCATCAAGAATCTCAACATTCACAACTGGTCTGGTTCTGATCATTTTTCCAAACTTGAATACTTATGGTGTTTCTCTTGTTGTATTTGGTATTATTGATGGGATTCCTACCTTGAGTTTTCATCTCTTTGGTGTGTGATTTAGCAATTCTGCTTGTGCCGTTCAAAATCCTCGGCATCGAAATGGGCAGAACATATTCGCCAAGTTTTGGTATTAAATGAATTAAAATTACGTCCACAAAATTGAATCCATATTTCCCACGAATAGACTCATCTTATGGAAATTAATGGAAACACAAACTAAATTCACTAGTCTCATTACACTTGTACGAATTTTAACAAGAAGTGACCGAACAAATTATCATTTTTACATTTTTAAGTTCAAAATGGTTCAAATATTCGAAAATACTGACAACTGTCAACTCAATACATGCGCCGGCCAATCGCCGGCGTACATATCATACACGAAGTGTACGAGAGTGCTACACTTTTCGTGCAAAAGAAAGGGCCTATTACGTCATGAGTTACTCAAGGTCACTCGCGGGGTGCGATCGAGGCAACCTTCCTCTACAAAATAGTCATCAGTTCTACCAACCTTGGTTTTGATGGCTAGCACGCTCGTTTTATTCAAATTATTTTCGATAATGTTCATCTGCTTCACTAGAAATTATTATTAGTAGTTAGTATAGTAGTAGTATATAGTTGTAGCAGCTTTTTTATTCAAAATGGAACACCTTATATTTTATTACATTTTTCGATTCTTCTAATTGAGCTATGATTTCGTTGATCAAGCTCAAGGTATACCTATACGTAGAATGTGAAAAATCGAGATTTTTTTTGTATCGAAACTATACAATACCTATATTGATTTGTCAAAATGGCTTACATGTGTCCCTATCCTAACATTCTATTTACTATCTACTGATGCCATTTAATTGAAACAGATACAGGGTGGATCAGATTTCAGAATTATATAAAAGAAGTACTAGTATATGCCTACTAAAAAAATATATATATTTTAAATAAACAAAACAAATAATATAGGTATCACATAAAAAACACACTCTAATATTCAACATGAAATAAAATTCAATCCACTGGATGTATTTAAAAATATAAACAGTGTGCATGTCGCTTCTAATGGAATCAACCCGTATATCTAACGTAACTGTTCGATTTTCAGGAGCGATAGATATATATATCAACAATGACCAAAGTGAGGTAATCTTCAGTGAAATACGACACTGCTCGGGTCATGGATCGACCCACCAACATTTCCGGAAAATGATATTAGGAGGCAAGATAGGTTGAAAATCACTTCGGATTCGAAATCAGGACGTCCAATTCACTGACTATATATTCATATTGTTCCTGAGAAATGTTCAGTTCTGAAAAATCAAATTTTGTTCCAATTTACATGAAAGCACACCCGTATCTTACGTAAGTATTCTATTCACAGCAGCAAGAAAGATACAATCAAAGAGCAGTGTATAGGTATATGTATCACTGAAGATGTCCCCACTTGGTCAAAGAGTTTATTTTTGGTAGGTACCTATATCTATATTCTATACCTATGGCTCTTGTAAATTTCAAAATCCTAATAACTCAACAATTACGTAAAATACAGGAGTGTTTCCATCAGATTGGCAAATTTGACTCCAGAATAATTCTGGCACGCGCCAATATTCATAACGAGAGAAGCTGCCTGTTTACATCTCCCCACCGCTTAGGTAATGTTCGGGCGTGTTCGGTGAACACACGGGTATGATCTCGAGACTCTAGTTGATTCGAGACCCAAAAGCAGCTGTGCAGTGCTGACTAGAGTCTCGAGATCATACCCGTGTGTTCACCGAACACGCCCGATCGTTCCCTAAGCGGTGGGCGGTGGGGAAACGTAAACGGGCAGCAGTAACTACGTTATGAATATTGGCGCGTGCCTGAATTATTTTGGAGTCAAATTTGACAATTTAATGTACTTCGAAACGGAACACTAGTAGTTGTGTCTTCTTGTTTTACATATATTATAGGTAGACATCAAATCAATAAATATAGTGCTCTCGCCATCGGTATTTGCTGAACTTCGCTATGGGAAAAATGTTGAATTACTATATTGGGATGAAGAATGATCTATACAGGGTGTATCTAAATAACACCGAAATAATTCAAGGGATGATTCCTTGTGATATAATATGATGAATAAAGGTCATATAAACATGTGTCCTAAACTTGCTTCGTTTTCGAGGTACAGAGGCCCAGTTGACCAAAACATGTCGCAGCTTTATCCCTGCTGCATTTCAAATGTTCCATGTTTCATCACAGAGATGTTCCCATCAGAGATATAGCATAGATGAATGTCCGCCTCAAATGAAATCACAGACTTATATCAGTGATGCAACATCAGACTTGAATTAGATATGCTCCTGTGAGATCACAGTGATGACTATGTATCTACATATAGCTCTCTCCATGAGCTTGCCAGAGACGTTTCTGATAAATCTGTGCTCTGCATTAGCTCCATCCCAAATCATCCATAAATTTATACTGGTTCCACCAGTATTTGAATCAGTTTCGAATGCAACACCATAATGTTTAGGATATATTCTTGGATTTTCAGATGTTGAAATCAAAAAATCCATGAATATACCCCTAAACACATGGAGTGGCATTCAAAACAGTGAAACAAAAGGAGTAAAAATGTAAACTTTATTCCAATCCATTGACAAATTACTAAACAAACCTCAAAATATATGTAAAATAAAAATATGAAATAGAATATACAGGGCGTTCCCAGTTATCATGATGATCACAGAATGGTTTTCTTCCATAACTCCTTCATTTATTTCCTTTTTACCTGCAGATTCCATCTCTTGGAAGTGATGCATAGAAAAGTTATCATTCATTTTCATGGGAGATCATTGTTTTGTTTTTACTGTTCTCTCCAACCATTTTTCCATCAAAATCGAGATCAAAATATTTAGTTGAGCTGACTACAACTAGAATAAATGATATTTCAGTGAAAATAAAAGTATACAAAACAAGTATGTTCACCTGTCATTATTGCGAAAACTCTCAGATTGGCCTAACCAGCTGGTCTTCACTACAGGGGAATCAAAACCTGGTCTCTTCAGTATATTTTTGTACCTCTAGTATGCTTTCTGAAATCAAAATTGATGATTTTCCTCTCTTGAAGTCCAGCTGGAATAAAAATTCAATTTCAAACTACAAACTAGTATCATACCTATATTAATAATAAAATTATGACACAAAACACAAGATACATTTACAAATATTGTCACTAAAATTGCAGAGTTGAATTTCCTTGTTGGATACAAAGAATCACAAGTACTTAAAAACTGAAAAATAGCCTCAAACCTAGCTAGAATAAAGAACCAAAACATTATCATCTATTTGCAGATATCTAATTCATGTGGTCAATGATTTATGAATGATTATTCAATGATTATAAATTTAATTGGTATACAATTGAAATGAATTCCACCTAGACATGATGGTGTGCAAACTGCAAGGGTAGGCAAATCATATCTAAAACTTACTTACCTTGGTAGGTACTGACACCGTATAGAAGTATACGGTGGTACTGATGACTACATCAGCAGAGGCTTCGAATCACACAAGTGGCTTACTTGGAATGAAATTCATTTCAATGTCCCAATGAAACAATAAGAGTCATCTTGGTGATTTTGGTGAATGGCAGATCATTGTTGTTCTGGTCATTTAGTGAAATAACAAATACATTAATTTTGTTTTGTAAACAACGAGGTATCCTTTTGTGCTGCTAATTTCCTTTCGTTACCGAATTTCTTGAAAATCCACGAAAAAGTGAGGTTAGGAAAGCCCAGTATCCCAGTAAACACAAAGCACATTCTTCGTCTTCGTGATTGTTAAACCACATTAACCACAACCACAGTGAATTTCACGTACTCTGTTGGACTATTTATTATATTTGGTTATATTAGTCTAATGATCTAGATATGAACGCCATGTAGATATGTGTCACAAGAAAAATATATAGATTGTCAAGTACATGTCAGTAAACAGTCATTCTAATTTCATCTCCACTATAATATAGAAAAACTATAGAATAACAACAGGTTATGAGCCCCAGGATATTCTGCTGAAGCCGATTAAGTATTTCCTGTACCGGTGTGCGAAAATGTCGAGTCAGATCCCGCAAATAGAAAAATTGAAAGGGCGCGAGAACTATGACGCTTGGAAATTCGCAGTACAGGCCTACCTTTTGGACCAAGAACTTTGGGACTGCGTTTCAGGTGACTGTAAGTCTGATCCTTGCAGAAAAGACGTCAAAGCAAGAGCGAAAATTATTCTTCTGGTTGATCAAGTAAACTACGTTCATTTACAATCAACAAAGACAGCCAAAGAAGCATGGGACACTTTGGAATCCGCTTTCCAGGATTCAGGACTCATTAGAAGGGTTGGTTTATTGAGAGCTCTAATTATGACTAGGCTCGAAAACTGTGACTCAGTTGAGGATTTCGTGAATAGGATTATCACGACCGCCTATAAACTTACAAACATTGGTTTGAAAGTTTCTGACGAGTGGGTTGGCACTATTTTATTAGCCGGTCTTCCCGATAATTTCCAGCCTATGATCATGGCGATAGAGTCCTCCGGTATTGAAATTACCGCCGATGCGATAAAAACTAAACTGCTTCAAGACGTTTCAACAACTAAACGAGAAAATGGTCAGAAAGTTGAGGCGATGTATGGTTTTCAACATCGGAAATATTCTACTTCGAAACCCAGTTCCGCTCAATGCAATTTGAGAAACCAGTTCAAAAAGAATAGTTCCGATTCTGACAAAAACGGTACCAGTTCCAGATCAAAAGGGCCTCGCTGTTACGAATGTAACAAATACGGACATTTTGCAAAAAACTGCTCCAACCGAAGTGAAAAGAAACATTTCTCCGGGAATGCCACCACCAGTGATAACAAGGAACAAGGCATGTTTACCGCTCTTTCCACTCAAATTTCTGTGGGTACATCAGATTGGTTTTTCGACTCGGGTTGTTCCGCGCATATGACGAAGAACAAAAACATTTTTGTAAATGAAACTACCCCGTCAAAAATGAATGTAAGCACCGCGAACAGTGAGAATATCATGCAAACAAGCAGTATTGGTGATATAAAGTTACCTGTCACAGTGAATGGCAATACTTCAGATGTAACTGTTCGAAATGTTTATTATGTGCCTGATTTACGAGTGAATCTTCTCTCAGTCAGTCAAATTGTGGATAGAGGGAATACAGTTGTCTTCGATTCTGATGGTGCACGAGTTTATGATACAAATGATAGCATACTGGCAACTGCAACATTAGAAAATAATTTGTTCAAGTTGGACCTTGCTTCTCAATCAGTTCAATTGGCTCATTCAGATTTTCCTGAAGAAGAACTTTTGTGGCACAGGCGCATGGCGCATGTCAATTCATCCAATCTGAAGAAGTTGAAAAATGGATTAGTTCACGGAATTCAGTTTTCTGGTAAAATTCCGAAAGAATTCATTTGTGAAGTTTGTGCTGTCAGCAAAAGTCATCGTTTGTCATTCCCAATGAGTGAAACTAGATCAACTGGACTCTTGGAGCTAGTACATTCAGATTTAGTTGGGCCACTAGATAAATCACTAGCGGGGTCCCAGTATATGCTCACCTTCTTAGATGACTACAGCCACATGTCATTTTGTTATTTTGTGGTAAAAAAGAGCCACGTTTTTGACACATTCGTCAATTTCAAGAAGTTTGTAGAAAATCAAACAGGTCTGAAGATAAAAATACTCAGGACAGATAATGGAGGTGAATTTTGTTCTAATCAAATGGAAGATTTTCTTCGTACTGAAGGTATCCAACATCAGACCTCCGTTCCTCATACGCCTGAACAAAATGGAAAAGCGGAGCGTTTAAACCGCACGATTGTAGAAAAGGTCAGATGTTTACTTGCTGATTCGGGACTTCCTCAGAAATTTTGGGCAGAAGCGGCAAACACTGCATGCTATCTTCTCAACAGATCTCCTACGAGATGCACAGAAGTCACTCCACTGGAAATTTGGACAGGAAGAAAACCGACCGTAAAGCACATTCGTACGTTCGGTTGTAAAGTATATGCTCATATTCCAGCTGCCAACCGAAAGAAGTTGGACGCAAAATCTCGTCCAAGCATATTTATTGGCTACAGTGCTAACTGTAAAGCGTACAGACTTTATGATCCGAAAAAATCGGAAGTATTTGTGTCTCGTGATGTCATTTTTTCAGAACACGAGAAAGGATCACAGCTTTTGGAAAAATCAGAAAGAGATTTTGCCAACTATCCTTTGGTATCTGATGACATAGACGATCAAATCGGAGACTATCAAGAAGCTGAACGTATTCTAGCAGTTCCAGATAGCGCCACTGGTGCATCAGGTGGAGACAATGAACCTGGTGATTTTCCAGCTGGAATAGGCGATGGACCCGGCAATGACGACAGTTCAGCATATGATTTTCTCGACCAAGATGAATCAACTGATTTTCAAGTGGAGGATGAGAATGACGATCCGACATATCATGCTAATTCACATCAGCAACGGAATGATCCAGCCGATCAACAACGGAGAGGAGAACGTGTTAGACGACCACCTGTCAAATTCGAGGATTATGTTTCTTATGCAATGAGCTTAAGTGAACCCGATGATCCAACGACCATTGAAGAAATCGAATATCGTCCTGACCGTGATCTTTGGAAGCATGCTATGGACCTTGAGTACAAATCGCAGCTAGAAAACGGAACATGGGAGCTCATGGATCTACCACCAGGAAAGGTACCACTCAATAACAAATGGGTCTTCAGGACAAAACGAGATGTCACTGGTAAAATAGTGAAGCATAAAGCCCGGCTCGTTGTCAAAGGCTGTGCCCAACGCAAGGGTGTAGATTTTGAGGAAACCTTTTCTCCGGTAGTGAGGTACAGCTCGATCCGGTATCTTTTGGCCCTGGCAGCTAAACGAGATATGGACGTTGATCAGATGGACGCAGTTTCAGCTTTCCTCCAAGGAGATCTCACTGAAGAGATTTATATGCGTCAGCCTGAAGGCTATCAATATTCAAACCAAGTCTGTCATCTAAAGAAGAGTTTATATGGACTCAAGCAAGCGAGTAGAGTATGGAATATTAAATTAGATGGATGTCTGAAAAGTATCGGTATGAGTCAATCAAAATTTGATCCCTGTGTTTATTTCAAGTCCAATCAGAAAATGTTGTTGATAATAGCAGTCTGGGTTGATGACTTGCTAATATTTTCTGACAATCCGAAACTGAAACACGAAATCAAAACTCAACTGATGAAACATTTCAAGATGACTGACATTGGTGAAGCCAAGTTTGTGCTTGGATTCCGAATATCAAGAGACAGGAAGAGAAAGAAGTTATGGATTGATCAGAAAGCGTATATTGATAACGTTTTAATTCGATTCCATATGGAAAATTCTAACCCTGCCTCAACTCCCCTTGATCCAAATGTGAAGCTTTCTAAAGACCAGCAGCCGTCCTCTACAAATGATGAAGAGAAAATGGAAAATATCCCTTATCAAGAGGCAGTAGGCAGTCTGTTGTTTGCATCACAGGTGTCCAGACCGGACATAGCATTCGCTGTCAGCTTCGTTAGTCGATTCAATAATAACCCAGGAGCTGCACATTGGTCTGCAGTGAAGCGCATCCTCCGATACCTGAAAGGTACAGTGGACTGGAAGCTGGAGTACGATGGAAACAAATCGTGTGAGATCACTGGGTATTGTGACTCTGATTTCGCAAGTGACATTGATGAGCGAAAATCTGTCACCGGATATGTGTTCCTGATGTGCAACGCATCAGTATCTTGGGGAACGAAGAAGCAACCGACAACAGCGTTATCCACCACTGAGGCGGAATATATGGCGTTGTCCGCTGCTACCCAGGAGGCTCTCTGGCTGAAGGGTTTGTCAGAGGAGATAGTTCCCTGCTCTGAGCAAGAGAAGACTCCAGTCAAAATATTCGTGGACAACCAGGGCGCGCTCAATCTCGCTCAAAATGGTTCCTACCAATCGAGAACTAAACACATCGATGTGCGTCATCACTTTGTACGTCAGAAGATAGCTGAGAAGCTTATCAAACCATCATACATATCAACGAACGACATGGTAGCTGACTCACTTACGAAGCCGTTGACTCCTGTAAAATTCCTGAAGTGTATTCAGTTACAGGGAATAACCAAATAGGAGGGGTTGTTGGACTATTTATTATATTTGGTTATATTAGTCTAATGATCTAGATATGAACGCCATGTAGATATGTGTCACAAGAAAAATATATAGATTGTCAAGTACATGTCAGTAAACAGTCATTCTAATTTCATCTCCACTATAATATAGAAAAACTATAGAATAACAACAAAATGATCACTATTAAACCTACGTTACAAGCAAGAATTATATTTTGGATGCAATTTGCATCAGTTCAATTTCAGAACGTTGTGGAATGTGATGCCACAAATTTCTTTATCGTGATTGTGATGACGCCTGGGATGCCTCAATTTTATCACGTTGATAGAACGTGTGATGAAACAAAGTTCTTTGATTGATCTCCTTTGTGATGACGCCTGAGATGCCTAAATTTTATCACGTTGATAGAACGTGTGATGAAACAAAGTTCTTCAATCGATCTGCTTTGTGATGACGCCTGGGATGCCTCAATTTTATCACGTTGATAAAACGTGTGATTTGCGTGTGATGAAACAAAGTTCTTTAATTGATCTGCTTTGTGATGACGCCTGGGCTGCCTCAATTTTATCACGTTGATAGAACGTGTGATGAAACAAAGTTCTTTAATTGATCTCCTTTGTGATGACGCCTGGGCTGCCTCAATTTTATCACGTTGATAGAACGTGTGATGAAACAAAGTTCTTTAATTGATCTGCTTTGTGATGACGCCTGGGATGCCTCAATTTTATCACGTTGATAGAACGTGTGATGAAACAAAGTTCTTCGATTGATCTCTTGTGTGATGACGCCTAGGGTGTCTCAATTTTATCACATTGATAGAACGTGTGATGAAACACTGATTTGTAGCAGTAGCATGTTATATTTTAGATGCAAGTTGCATATGTTTCAGAACGGTGTGATGAAACGAAGTTCTTTGACTGATCTCTCTTGTGATAGAGCTGAGACATGTGTGGTTAACTGGGGGGTTACGTCCTGATCTCGAATCCGAAGTGATTTTCAACCTATCTCGCCTCCTAATATCATTTTCCGGAAATGTTGGTGGGTACATGACCAGAGCAGTGTTTTTCACAGAAGATTACCTCACTTTGGTCATAGTTGGTATATATATCTATCGCTCCTTAAAATTGAACAGTTACGTTAGATATACGGGTTGATATTCCATTAAAGAAGTGACATGCACACACTGTTTATATATTTGAATACATCCAGTGGGATTGAATTTTATTTTATGTTGAATATTAGAGTGTGTTTTTTTATGTGATATATTTGTTCTGTTTATTTCAAATATATATTTTTTTAGTAGGCATACTATAGTACTTCTTTTATATAGTTCTGAAATCTGATCCACGCTGTATTTGTTTCAATTAAATGGCATCAGTAGATAGTAAATAAAATGTTAGGATAGGGACACATGTAAGCCATTTTGACAAATCAATATAGGTATTGCATGTATAGTTTCGATACAAAAAAAATCTCGATTTTTCACATTCTACGTATAGGTATACCTTGAGCTTGATCAACGAAATCATAGCTCAATCAGAAGAATCGAAAAATGTAATAAAACATTCCATTTTGAATAACAAAGCTGCTACTACTATACTACTATAAGTACTACATAATTACTAATAATAATTTCTAGTGAAGCAGATGAACAAGTTTCGATACAAAAAAAAACTCGATTTTTCACATTCTACGTATAGGTATACCTTGAGCTTGATCAACGAAATCATAGCTCAATTAGAAGAATCGAAAAATGTGATAAAATATAAGGTGTTCCATTTTGAATAACAAAGCTATACTACTACTACTAACTACTAATAATAATTTCTAGTGAAGCAGATGAACATTATCGAAAATAATGAATAAAACGAGCGTCCTCGCCAACAAAACATAAGCATATAATATGTACATATAGTTTCATGATTTTCGATGAGTGGTTCGCTATATTTACATGTATAGGACTCGTCGTGACATAGCGAATTATTGCAAATCAAATCATCGCTTTCATTATCTGATAGGTCGCAGTAGATCACTTGATGCCTATCAAATGTTTCTTATTTATTCGAAAAAAAAAAATGTTGAAATGTGATCAAGAAAACTGTTGGTGGCCCACCCCGTACTACAAAAACAAAGACAGCATGAGAGAAGCTGCCTGCCCACTCATTGTATCATGACTGCCTGCTTACGTCTCGGTCTCCCCACCGCTTAGGTAACGATCGAGCGTGTTCGGTGAACACACGGGTATGATCTCGAGACTCTTGTTGCAGTGCTGTGCCACTGGTCGATCGGGAAAATCCGGAAATTCTGGCAGCCAGCTTTGGCAGCCCACTTCACGTAGATAGGAAGGCCGAGGTTAGAGAAACAAGGAAGAAGAAGACAGGAGGTTATGTTTAAATTTTTATTGTTTATTTTTCGATTTCCATTTGCTTGCTTGAAATCAGTGAAATCATAATTATGTACAAAAAAGATGCCACCATAAACGTACTCGATCTCTTCCACGAGAGAAAACTAGTGAAAATATGCGCTCCCATGGTTCGCTACAGCAAACTGCAGTTCAGAAACTTGGTGAAATTATATGATTGCGACCTGACGTTCACCCCGATGATCCTCGCAGATTCTTTCTGCAAAAGCAACAAAGCCAGAAGAAACGAATTCACCACAAATTCCGTAGACACCCCTTTGGTGGCCCAATTCGCAGCGAACACAGTCCACGATTTCGTCGGGGCAGCATACTTAGCATCACCTTTTTGCAGTGGAGTGGATTTGAACTGCGGCTGCCCCCAAAAGTGGGCTAGTGAGCAACAATTGGGCTGCTCAATGTTAAAAACACCAGAAGTTATTTATGATCTGGTGAGGCAGTGTAGAAATCGGATAGAAGAACCCTTCACTGTGAGTGTGAAAATGAGGTTATCTAAAGATCTAGAGCACACAGTGGAGGTTTGTAAACAGTTGGAAATGTGTGGGGTGAGTTTTCTGACTGTTCATGCTCGCACTCCAACCCAACTAGTAGGAGAAATTAATGAAAGTGCCTTGAAATTAGTGAAGGAAAACTGTACAATTCCAATTGTAGCTAATGGGGGAGTGAGTTCTTTAGAAGACTGTTTCAATCTACAAAATTATACAGGGTGTGATGGTGTTATGGTAGCCAATGGAATTTTAACTAACCCTTGTTTATTCAGTGGCTCATCTGTTACCACCTTGGAGTGTGTTCAAAATTGGTTGGATATTTGTTACAATAGTACATTGACAATGGAGGATTATGAAAAAGAGGTGTTGGAGCCTAAATGTTGGATAGTTGAAAGGCCTTCCAACTTGACATTTCAGTGTTTTCATCACCACTTGGTTTTTATGCTGGAAAAAATTTTACCCAAGAGGAAAAGAAGAGTTTTCAATAATTTGAAAACATTCAGTGATGTCTTGTTGTTCATTGAAGATTATTTCAATATGAGGCCAAAGCTTTTTGAGCTGGAAAAGTTTGCAAAATATTTGTCCCTCAATTTGGATTATTCTGATAGAATTTGTATTTATGAAAGTCTGAAACCTATTGAGTTGAATGATGCACCCTTAGTGGAAGAGCACAGTTATATTGATGAAGATGGGAAATATTTCAGTAATAAGGTGTCACCCACTATAGAGTATGGAGATTTTTCTGATATTTTTATTGAAAATGGTTGAATCTTTCATCCAGTGATCATTTGTTTGTTTGCCTTGCAACATAGTGCTGGGAGAAGGATGAAATGGAAAATCTATGTTCTTTTTCCATAATAGATCTAATGAAACAGATTATTGCAACCCTTGTGTGAAATTTCCAGATTCAAAATAATTTGTTTGATGATTTTCAAACATTTGAAAATGTACAAGTGTTTTGGGGTATTTTATAATAAAAACTTTGCAGAATGTGTTTGTTTGAATTACTTTTATTCCTATATTTACCAAAGTCTGAAATATCAGAGGGAGTTTTTCCAGATATATTTTACAAAAGGACCCCTCACTAAACTATAGGGAAAATGGCTCTTCATGAAAGTCACTGAATTTTTGGTATGTTACAGACTCTGATATACTGAACAGATATTCCATTGAACTAACCCCTAAAAATTGACAGTTTTCTGGATATTGACCCCAAATGTAATTTTTCAAGAAAAAAAATCTCTGAAAATGGCTGAATTTCTTGTATGTTGAACTGATGAAAAAATTCGATTGACCTAACCTCAAATTGACAGTTTTCCCAAATGTACTTAAGGAAAAAAGATGAATGGAACAATAATCAATAGACAAAGTTGTTGGTTTCGAATTAGTATTTGGAATTTCATTCTTCTAAAAACAAATCTTCATAAATTATTTTTCAGAAAAATTTCATTTGGAGGGCAATGTCGAAAAAACTGTAAATTTTTTGAGGTTAGGTCAATAGGATTTTTTATTTTTTCTTCCTCATTCCTATCTACAAAAATGACATTTGGAGGTCAATATTGGAAAAAATGTAAATTTTCTGAGGTTGGTTCAATGCAATATCTGTTCAGTATATCGAAAATTTTCATTGAATGAATTGTATAAAATAGGTACCCTAAAAGTTTATCATGAACAAAAATTTGAAATCTAATTTTGTTTTGATAAAAAACTCAGAAATTTTATCATCACAGGAGGCAATAGGCCTTTCATGTAGATATATTTTCAAGACGCATGCGCTCGTTTTTAGATCCAAAATTTGATTGGGTTGCGAAATTGAAGTCTCATTGGTTATAGTTCCGACACACAATTCTGATTGGCCATTTCGAATATGGCGGTTTTTATAGACGTTCTGTCAAATTTCAACAGTGTCAACCAACATGGGCATTCGTCATTGAGAAACAACAATAACAATATAGTATTTTCGTTACTATATTACTGGCGGTGTGTATTAATTTTTTTTATCGCTTGGAGCGCACGAAAGGAATTCCCTATAATGTTCAAAGAACATCGTGCGTTCCTAGGGAGGATAGGGACAGGAGGTAGGTAGGTATATTGAAATTTTTTTTGAACTTTCGGAGTCTATATGTATTGTTGGGAATACTTCCACAGGCAATGAATTCCAGAGCCTAGCCGTTCTATGGTTGAAACAGTTTTGACATCTTTCGAGGTTGACAACGAAAGAATGTGCTGACTGGGCTTGTCTTGTTCGTCTGACTGGTATTGCTAGTGACGGGATGATAGCAGAGATTTCCGAAGAACATTTCCCGTGGAAGTATTGGAAGAAAAGTGAAAGGTCGCCGACCTAGCTTTCTACGGTGTTCCAATGATGTCAAAGAGTGAGTGAGTGTGGCATCACCCACCAGGCGGATGGCTCTTCTCTGGATGGAATCTAAGAGCATTAGGGTATGTTCTGGTGCTGACCCCCATATGTGGGAACAGTATTCTAGAACAGGTCGTATCTGCGCTTTGTAGATCATGAGAAGCTGTTGAGGTGTAAAGTAGCTTTTCGCACGGAACAAGAATCCGAGTTTTTGTGAAGCAGCTTTTGCGATGGATCTGACATGATTATCCCATGAAAGAGTGTTGCTGATGGAAATACCGAGCATAGATATGGTGTGCTTGGTGGGGATGGTGGTGCCAGACATCTCAATATTGGGCATACTGAGTTCCGCCTTTCTAGAGAAAATACAGGCTTGAGTTTTGGTGGCGTTGAATTCAACTAGATTATTGTTGGTTCCCCAGGCTGTGATTTCAGCAAGGTCTTCATTGACAGCATTGACCTGCCTGCGCCGTGAGTTCTTAGTATCCTGGGAAGAAATGGGAATTCTAGAAGAGAACGCAGTATGGAGGGTACTATCATCTGCAAAGCTGTGGATGGGGCAAGTATTGTTACTCCCAACAGATCATTGATATGAAGCAGGAATAATGTTGGTGCCAAAATTGATCCTTATGGAACGCCGGAATTGATGCCAATGGTATCAGACGATACACCGTCCACCACCACATGAAGCAATTTGCCTGAAAGAAAACTCTATGAGAGATGGCATAGCTGAGGTGGTAATAAGCCGTATGATGGTAGTTTGTGGAGGAGTCCTTCGTGCCAAACACGGTCGAATGCTTTCGATATGTCCAACGCGACAGCTAGAGATTTTCCGTGTTCTTCTTTATGGGTGACGTAGGCAAGTAGATCTCCAGTAGATCTTCGGTGGCGAAAGCCGTATTGTCTATCATTGATGATTCCTGAGCTCTCCAGATATTTGATAAGCTCAATATTGATGGCTTTCTCCATCACTTTGGAGATTACTGATAACAGGGAAATGGGCCTGTATAGTTGTTGGGCAGGTTCTATTGTTCCCTTCTTTTGGGGATTGGTTGGACTCTAGCTGTCTTCCAGCATGATGGAAAAGTACCCGACCTGTACGACACGGTAAACAACTTGCAAAGAATCGGTGTTAATTCTGGTGAACATTTTTTGAGGATAATGGGTGGAATTCCATCAGGACCGTTAGCCTTATTCGTTTTGAGACCAAGCAAAATTCGTCTGATAGTGCGTTGACGGAAGACGATTTCGGGCAATCGACTCTCAACCGGTGGAATGTCTGGCGGCACTTTTCCTTGGGAATCTAAAGTAGAGTTTGCTGCGAACATCTCTGCAAAAATATTTGCTTTCTCCTGCGATGTTGTTGCTAATGTGCCGTCGGATTTGGACAGTGGTGGAAATGAACTATTAGTGAAATTTCTTCCGACCGCTTTAGCAATGGACCAAAACGAACGGGAGCCATTGGGACAATCTATGAGTTTCGATCTTATCTTGGCATTGTATGTTTCTTTCGAAGCATCTATTGTTTGGCTGCAGTTATTCCTGGCATCAAAACGTATTCTGCTCTAGTCGCGAGGTTAGGGTTTTTGCGCCAGCGATGGTAGGCTGTTTGTTTCAAGGCAACAGTTCTACACCTTTTTCAATTGTAATTCAGAAAGTATAAGATGTAATTCAGAAAGTATAAGTTGTAATTCAGAATAGTTAATTGTATTTCAGAAGGTATAACTTGAAATTCAGATTAGTTAATTGTAATTCAGAAAGCGTAATATGTAATTCAGATTAGTGAAATGTAATTCAGACAGTGTAACTTGTAATTCAGAATAGTTAAATGTAATTCAGATACCGTCAATTGTAATTCAGAAAGCATAACTTGTAATTCAGAAACTATGAACAACCCGTATGCATCCATTCTCCTTGAGACTTTAACGTAAATCAAGTTACCAACAAGCAGAGCCATGTTGTCATAGAAAGTAACTCGAAATATCAAATAAATGTCGAATAAATTGCACAACACACCACCATTCACCATGCTGCAGCTCTGGTATTTCAAGATATGCCCGTTGGTCGATAAATATAAGATGTTCACCACACAATGAACTCGTTGATTTCTATTCCCTACCCTTATTCCATAGGATTTATGAATTACAAGTGATGCTTTCTGATTTACAAATTACGCTTTATGAATTACAATTGACTATTCTGAATTACATTTCACTAATCTGAATTACAAGTTATGCATTCTGAATTACAATTGACTAATCTGAATTACAATTGACGCTTTCTGAATTACAATCAACTATTCTCAATTATAAGTTACCCTTTATGACTTACATTTTACTAATATGAATTACAAGTTACACTTTCTGAATTACAATTGAAAAAGGTGTAGAACAGTTTTTGTATTATAATAATATTTTAAATCGAAAAAACGTTACTTATTCGTTGATGGGGAGTGTGGTCAAGTTTTTTGGTGAAAATGGCCGTCACTGTCGTTGGATGCGAGATGTAAACACAGATAGTCATTTGTCATCTAAATGAAAAGGCATATTAAACTTGGATCATCTTGATTTCCCTACTTCTTACTTGGCCAAAAAAGATTTAGCCATGCTGCTCTAGTTGGATTCAATAAATTACCACAAAATATTGCTCATATATTTCAAAATTTAAAATTGCATTGAAAATTCACATGATTCCATTATGAAATAGATAAAATTGATTCATTGCCATCTACTGATGGATCCCTGTTACTATTTTATGATTTGATCAATGGGCGTGTACACCTTAGTAGAACTTTCAACTCAAACCATGTTTATAATGATCCTTTTATACAGGGTGGGCCACCAGTAACGCCTCGGTCTCTAGAAGGCTAACCACTTATCTTCTTGGAATTCTTCCTTTCTAGGAAGTTGCATGTCAACATAGGCTACCATTTAAAATTATTTCGAAACATACTGGGTGTCCCCAAAAACTATAAAACACTGAAGTTAAACTTTTTTCTATTGAACATATTATTTCATTTTGAGATTCTCCCTGATGAGCTGATTTCAACGACCCATCATACTTGGGGTCTAGCAGTTATAATTACTGAAATATAGGGTGTGAAAAATCGAGATTTTCCAAGTTCAAGAATTTTTTGTGTCGAAACTATTCATAATTGGTCAAAACGGCTTACATGTCCCTATCTCGACTTTTGATTAACTATCTACTGATATTTAATTGGGACATATACCGGGTGATCAAGATTCTGAATTCTGCACCACCCTGTATTTGTTTCAATTAAATGTCAGTAGATAGTTGACCAAAAGTTGAGATAAGGACATGTGAGCCGTTTTGACCAATTATGAATGGTTTAGACACAAAAAATTCTTGAACTTGGAAAATCTCGATTTCTCCCACCCTATATCTCAGTAATTATAACTGCTAGACCCCAAAGTATGATGGATTGTTGAAATCAGCTCACCAGGGAGAATCTCAAAATGAAATAATATATAGGGTGTTCGATTGAAAAAAGTTCAACTTCAGTGTTTTGTGATTTTTGGGGACATCCTGTATGTTTCAAAATAATTTCAAATGGTAGCCTATGTTGAAATGCAACTTCCTAGAGAGGAAGAATTCCAAGAAGATAAGTGGTTAGCCTTCTAGAGACCGAGGCGTTACTGGTGGCCCACCCTGTACATAAATAATGATTGACGACATAATTCGATCGAAAAATTAACTGGAATGCTCCATTTTTGGACATAAATAATAGTACCTTCTGAAAACAGACCATCTTATGACGTAGAAACCTCATCGCGCCATGGTTAAAAGAAAATACCAAACGCCCGACGGAGACTGAGGCAACTGATATATCAATTCTTTCAACTGTGATCTCGCGCTAATTCACTCTGCCAGAAATCATGTATCATTCATCTCTGTCTGGAATAGTCTTGTTTCAGTATTAGGGTTTTGACGTCACATCATCGCCTCGTTTTCAGAGGTCCGAAAAATCGGGGATTTCAATAATTTTTTATAAAACGTAGGGAGCTCACAGCAAGAAACGGTTTGCGGTGGTGAGCTAGTTTGGGTGAGTTCTATCGAATTATGAAATAAAAATTTCTTGTGATATAAGCCCATTAAGCATTTTTAGCTTTTCAAAATTTTTGTTGTCAGGTGTTTTTATTTTGTAATTATTGTTTGTAATCAACTTCCTCATACCAGAATTTTATTTCTGACTGGAAGCTATATTTCAATAAACAATAAACAAAATAGCAGATACATTATTTATATTCAGCTTATAAAACTCAATTCTTCAAAAGGTAGTGTTGAAAAAAAAAACAAATATTCCATGATTTTTTTATTTATGTAGAAATTGCTCGAGACATTGTAATACAATTACCGAATTATTTAGTATGATTTCTAATCAGGTAAACAAATCCAAAAATTGTATTATGTATTGTATTGTATGTTTTGTTATAGTATTTATTTATTAAGCTTCTATTGTATAAGTTAAATTATGTATTGTGAATATTAGGATTTTCCTATTCAAATAAATTACTTACTTACTTACTTACTTACTTACTTACTTACTTACTTACTTAATTAATCATCCAAGATAAGCATTACAGAAGGTGTCTACTAATAATTGAACATTTCAACTCTGGACCAAATTTTCTGATTTCGTTATGACTGTTTCAAAAATCATCCAATATTTACTAGCAAACTTTTTTTGAGATGAGTAATAATGTATTGTCAAAGATCATACAGTGGGAAATGAATATCATTTTTGGATTTGTTTGATCCTGTCCCTAACAAGGTATAGTAATCACAAAATCTCTTGTCATCCCAATGTCTCGAAAAAAAAATCCAAGAAATTCTGAGGAAAGCCAAAGTCTCAAGAAAATCTATAAAAAAATTGATAAAACTATGGGATTTCAGTGAACTTATAGGAATTTCATTGAATTCCCAAGAACAGTAAAGCATTCAACAAAGAATTCCAGAGAATTTCTTAGAAATATCAATGGAACCTAGAGACATTCTAAGGAATTTCAAATTCATCAAAGAATTTGTGTAGTTCTGGAGAATTCTGATGAATTTAAAATAACTTCAAGGAATTTCAGAAAGAATTTCCAGAAATATTATTTGAGAGAATCAATCTAGGGATATTAAAAAATGTTGGGAAATTGGACAACCAATACAAGAAATTTTGAATGATTTCAAGAAATCTTGTGAGTTTGAAAGAATTATCCTAGAAATTTCGAAAAATATTGAAAAATACAATGAAATTCTAAAGGATTTCAAGGACAAACAGAGAAATTCTAGGGAATTTTTATCAAGAATCTCAAGGAAATTCGATGAATTTTTTCTGAAGAACTACAGAAAATTTCAAGAAATATCAAAGGAAATCTAAAGAAATTTGAATAATTTCAAAGGACTAGAATTTCAAGAAATATCAAGGTAATTCCTCTAGATTCCAATGAAACCCCAAAGAATGTCATAATAAGAAATTTCACCGAAAGCAACAAAATTTCAAGGAAAAACAAATAAGTTTTGAAGAACTTTAAGAAATCCTGAAGGAATTCAAACAAATGTCACAGACCATTGAAGAATTTTGACAAATTTTCAAAGAATTCCATTTTTTGAAGAATTTCAAGAAATATCCAGGAAAAGAAAATATTCTCAATATGATTGGAATTCCAAAGTGAATTTTTTCAGAAAATCCAAAAGAATTCAGGAAAGAAATTCCAATATAATTTTTTTTCACACTTAGCTCAAACATTTCAAAGAATCCAAAAAAATTAACAGTTAAATTTTTGTGATTGTATACGATTCCATTCCTGTTCATCTCTGGAATTTTAAAATCATTAATAATTATTATGAATAAAATGATTATTTTTCCAAAACTGAATTATTTTTTTCTTCCACCTCTCTCCTTGATCTGCAGTTGAATAATTGCCCCTTGAGTTACATTGTAATAACCCAATGTGTTTGAATCTTTGAAGAACATTCCCTGAAAAATAAAAACTAATCAAAAACATTCTTGAAAAAATACAGACAAACAAAATGTTGCTTAGATTCAGCAAAATTTCATGAAACATTTATTTTTTGTCCTTACTTGAAAAATTCATTTGAAATGAATAACACTTTGAATTACTTCCCTACAGGATAGCATTTTCAAAATTGATACCACCATATAGTGTCAACGAATCTATTAGACAAGTCAACTTCTAGACCACTCCATTAGGTGTATCAAAATGAGATTTGGTATAGGTAAATGGTATGTGAAGAGGAGAGTTTTCACATATTTTTCACTTTCCGGTCACTTCCGGTTCCACCGGAAATGGTTCCGGTTCTGAAATTTTAAATGGAACACCCTGTATATTGTAACATTTTTGGATTTCTTAGACAATTCTAGATCAGAATGTGATCTGTTTTGAAAGGTTTTATGCCTACTTAATTTTTTCGGAGTCACTTTTGAAATTACATCTAGGTGGCCATGATCGGAAGTAAACTAATCTAAGGACCTTAGGTGATATCAAAAAATTACAATCGAAGTTTTAGTGACGAGTATGATAGATATGAATAAGACAAGTTGGCAAAATTACATTTTCGTGTCTAACTATTATTTTTCAAATGGCGACCATTTTTTGACAAGCACTTTCCGAAAAAAGGATATTTTGACGAATCTAACGATACTAATTTATTTGCGATTGGATTACAAATAAGAACATGAATTGAATTTTACTGAAGAAAATACTTCATAATAATTTATTTACTTTTGTCAAGTGTGCCGAGGATAGGCATGATGCATAATATTTTGCAGTTATTTCGATCAAGTCTTCTTGGGAGAACAAAACACTCACGTAGGTTATGACAGTGACATAAGCTTCAAGAGCAGAAGGTAAAATTTTCTTGATTTTCGTTAAATTTTAGTTTAATTTTCCGTCAAAATAATGTATACTCAAAGTGAAAAAGTGGATATGTTGTTATTGTTTGGAGAATGTCTAAGAAATTCAAGGAATGCTGCTGAGTTGTATGCTCAGAGATATCCCAATCGGCAACATCCATCCCATCAGTATTTTCCGTATGTTGAGAATCTTTTTAGGCAAGAGGGAAATCGAGAGGCAGAACAGAGGTTTATCATAAATAAGGAGACTGAGATTAACGTTCTTGCTATGGTTGAGGTTGACAAAACGGCAAGAAAAATATTGAAAAAGCACGGATATCGAGCATTTAAATATCAGTTACATCAACATTTGTATGCTGACGATGGCGATAGACGAGTAGTGTTTTGTGATTGGTTGCTTCAAAATCATAGAGTTAACCCAAATTTTATTAACTTCATTCTATTTTCCGACGAATCACGATTGACCAATAATGGATTGTTCAATAAACAAAATTCTCGGTACTGGGCCCAACAAAATCAACAACAGATTTGTTGATCCAATCGCAAATAAATTAGTATCGTTAGATTCGTCAAAATATCCTTTTTTAGGGAAGTGCTTACAAAAGTTAATGAATTATTTATCCATGGCACACTTGACAAAAGTTATGTTCTTATTTGTAATCCAATCGCAAATAAATTAGTATCGTTAGAGTCGTCAAAATATCCTCTTTTCGAAAAGTGCTTGTCAAATAATACTCACCATTAGGAAAATAATAGTTAGACACGAAAATGTAATTTTGACAACTTGTCTCATTCATAGCTATCATACTTGTCACTAAAACTTCGCGATTGTAATTTTCTGATATCACCTAAGGTCCTTAGATTAGTTTACTTCCGATCATGGCCACCTAGATGTAATTTCAAAAGTGACTCCGAACAAATTAAGTAGGCATACAAACTTTCGAAAATGTCATATTTTGATCTAGAATTGTCTCAGAATTCCAAAAATGTTACAATATACAGGGTGTTCCATTCAAAAATCTAAAACCGGAGCCATTTCCGGTGAAACCGGAAGTGACCGGAAAGTGAAAAATATGTGAAAACTCTCCTCTTCACATACCATTTACCAATACCAAATCTCATTTTGATACACCTTATGGTCTAGAAGCTATGACTTGTCTAATAGATTCGTTGACACCCGGTAGTTTTTTTCAATATGAACCTAGATTATTTATCAAAGTATTTGTTCTAACTGACTAGAGGACAAAAATGTCAGATATGTATTCAAAAGGACACTACATTTTTGTCTAGGGATGCCCTGAATCAGACTTTTGACCGAATATTTGGACTACAAAAATGCAAATGAGAAAAAATTGGTATTCTGAAAAACGTCCTACAAAACTTCAATGACCAAAATCAACCTTTGGTATGTTATGCTGTAAAAAATTGAAAGTAAGAAACTTGAAAGAAAGGTTTAATTTAAACGCTTCAAAAAGAAGAAAATTGAATTTTTTCTTCAAATTTAAACTATCAACTTATAACCTCATTATACACAATTTATATGATCATAAACGCTTGTCACAATGATTAAAATTTAGATTAAATTTATATTTAAAAAATTCAAACCAACCGTTTTTTACAAAATCAAATTAGTACTAGTTCATTTACACAAGTAAATCACGCGACAAG